>BGNK01002085.1:52540-62620 GCA_003297005.1 Symbiodinium sp. clade A Y106
CCTGTCCTGAATGGCGCACTGTTCCTCAGTCAAGGGCGCTCCGGCCCGAGCTTCAGGGGGAGGATTCTTCGGGTACCCCAGCAGCAGCCAGTTCAACACGGAGATCACAACAGCAAGCATTGCGAGGGCTGTGGTATGAAACTTCACACGACGCCGCCGCTTGGCTCCCGGGTTGCGGCGGCCTGACCGACTCCACCGAGGTGGGGGCACAGGCCAGAGATCACGAGGGCCACCTCACGCGGTGCAGGAAATCGGGCTGAGGCTAAGCATTACGAAAGCACCGAGGCAGGTCGAAGTGCGAAGTACAATGCCTGGAAAACCCAAAGCCCAGGAAACGAAATCATGCATAACCCCCGGCTCCAGACGTAAGTCCTTGAACTTAGCCCCCGGAGGGCCTAAACCAAAGCTTAGGGGCTTAGGGTGCGGGGTGGCCCAAGCACAGGCTCCTCAGGAAATGAGGGAGAAGTGCGATACAATCACCGTCGCCCCGAGGGCACTGTACATGCGAGCCAGCTTCACCTTCGGACACACAAAAGTCGGAAGCGCATGCAGCCTTCAAATCAGCAGCGCTACCACAACAAAACTTNGAGGGCACTGTACATGCGAGCCAGCTTCACCTTCGGACACACAAAAGTCGGAAGCGCATGCAGCCTTCAAATCAGCAGCGCTACCACAACAAAACTTTGAGGCTTTGCCTCGCGGGCCGGAGCCCGCAGTTATATTTCCAAACACAAACCGTGCTCAAAGTTTTCCGAGATATAATATAATGAATCAAATAATATATCATAATATAAAAGTTCTGCATTCCAATCGCTAGCCTCGCGGGTCGCTCTTTTCCTTCACACGTACGCACGGTCTTTGCAAGTCGGGGAAAGCTTCAGCGAGCCTCCCGGCTGCATCAAACGGCCGGGCTAGGCCAAAAGTCAGACCACCCAGGGTGAACCCCCAAAAACATCAATCCCGCAAGGGAAAGAAATTAGGAGCGGGAGGGCGGGAAAAGAGTTCGAATGGCACTGGGGCCAAACTGCGACAGTGCAAAAGATCTTGAACTCGAGAGCATGTGATAAGAAACATGCGTGAAAACAGTAAATTAAAAGTTCACGCAAAAACTTTCGAGAGCACTGTTTCAAAACCGAGAAGGGTTCTTGAAATTTTGTGTTTGGAAAAATAGGGTGATTGTCACCTCCGGTGAAATAGCACTTATATTTCCAAACACAAACCGTGCTCAAAGTTTTCCGAGATATAATATAATGAATCAAATAATATATCATAATATAAAAGTTCTGCATTCCAATCGCTAGCCTCGCGGGTCGCTCTTTTCCTTCACACGTACGCACGGTCTTTGCAAGTCGGGGAAAGCTTCAGCGAGCCTCCCGGCTGCATCACCCCGCTTCCAAAACGAGGCTCGCAACCCAGTCATCCTTTAGCATGACTCTTGCAGCACCGAGCTTGTGTAAGCCATCAAAGGAAAAGCGACTCGGATCATCAGCGATATTCGAATGAGACGGCACTCTAGCGTAACAGGCATGCTGGCCCAGCTGGCACTCGACTGCAGCGGCCTTGGATATCAAGCGATCGGCTATGGCAGCGCCGCCCGATCCTTTTATCATCCCAATCCGAGCAGGCTCATTGTCTAAGAAATAGACAACCTGTTGAGCAGCACATGCCGCACCCCAGACATGCATCGAGATCAAGACGGGTAGCAGCTCAAGTTCGTAGATGGGATGAGCCGAAGACTCAAGAAGAAGGGTCATGGCACTCCGACTAAGTTCTCCAGCAAAGTACGAAAGGCACCTGCCCTCGGACGAAACGAAGACACCGCCAAAAGTTCCTCGCCCCTGCTCAAATGCACCATCAGTAAAAATGAATTTTGTCTTGACAGCAAGAGCAGAAACAACCACAGGCTTAGCTTGCTGGATGCGAAGCGTGATCATCTTGAGCGCCCACTGCACATCAGCGGAAAGCTTGACTGCACCATCGGACCCAAGCCCATGTCTTCCAAGATGCTTCACGGCTACTTGCGCCACCCTTCCGAAGGTAAAGCCTTCGAAGAAAACAAGGCGGCGCCTCTAAGTCTCTCTGCATCCTTGGCAGACATGCTGCCTTCACTGAGGACCGCGGAAATGTTAGCTGACAGCTCTGCTCTACTGGTTTCAGTGTGACCCACAACTACAGATCCCTGGCCGGCTTGTCGAAGATCTACCTGCACACCCAGCGCAGCGAAAGAGTCCGCAAAAGGCGGAGCTTTCTTTCCTTCGGTAGCATAATCGATGCCCAGCAGTGTGAAGAGTCTGTGTACCGTAGACTGTGTACTCTCTCTGAGGGGCTCACTTGTGACAGTCAGGAAGTCGTCGTAGAAGGCAGACCAGCAGATCTCCAGGCCCAGGCCAATGGTCCACAGCGCCATAGACAGACGAAGAAACCCAGCCTGCCCCGAATGGGAGACTGTTGGCACCCAGCAGGACAGGCTCAGAGGTTCCAGGCTTGTTGACTACAATGCGAAGTAATTGGCGGGACATCGGGCTTATTCCGAATTGTCTGTACGCCGCTTGAAGATCATATGTACGGCCGAGCCACTTGGATTTGGCCAAGCCGCCAGAGATTTCGAGCGCTCTGCGCAGCATCGAGGCCAGCACATCGATGGAATGCACACGCAGTTTCTCAGGCAGTCCGACAGAGCAGTTGAGCCCGCCCACGCTACAGTCGTCGATTGTGCGAAGCTTGAGTTTCTGAAGAATCCCGAAGCGGTGGGCAATGATTTCGCCTTCCCAACTTCCAGAGGTGTCTACCCAGAACCATCCTTTGGCGATCTCCTCCTCCGTCTCCGACCACGTTTTCTGTTCCACCTCCTCGTCCCTCTTTTCTGAAGTCTGCGGCGGACTAGGGAGTGGAAACCTTTGTTCATGGCAAGAACCGTCTGCACAGACATGGACGGAGCACGAGCATGAAGCGGGAACACTCCAGACTGAGCCATCCATCCAGTCAGTGGCAGGCCCTGTTCGACTTCATCAATAATTGCTATGTCAGGGTATCCGATCTCCTGCAGAAGCTCTCTCCACAGAAGCAAGCGCTTGCCGCTTAGCAACTCCCGCAAGTGCTCCGGCCTTCCAGAGTTTGCCTGAGCCTCAGCCCTTTGCAGCTCCACAGCTCTGGCCTCCCAGCGTTGAAGAGTTTTGTCCCGCCTCTGAGCCACCTGCAGGGGCGGATCGCAGAAGTTCGCCCGAACCGCCTTGTCCACTGCCGGGGAGATGTAACGATCCATGTCCATTGGATGCCCTGCCAGAACAGCCTTCTTGATGAAATCTTCAGGAGAATGTGGCACCCCTACAAAGACCGCCTCGACGTCGCTCGGAGAATCCCTCAAAGCAGAAGGTGCAGGCGGTGCGCCGGCACTGGGCACAACAACGAAACCCAAGTCGAGGCAGCGTTGTAAGTCCATCTGGGGCATGCGCTCTGAGCCCTTGACATGAAAGGCCACCAGCAGGATCCGGTCACCTTCCCAATCCTCTGTGAAGTGCACATGCGAAGCATCTAGCTTGGCCAGCTGCCGACAGACATCCAAGGAGATTTCAGAATGGTGTGAGTCATCTGATTGTACCTTCACGGAGCCTCGAAGGAAGTCTGAGCACGGCACCAAGAGATTTGGCACCCCCGGGGTGTTGTTGATGTCGGGGAGGTTTTAAGGTTCTTAAACAACCCTACAGAAGAGAACAAACACCCAGGGAAAACCGCCCTAACTAATGCAGTGAGCAACGCCGTCGTCCTCGGGTAAGCTGTGAAATTCGTCCTGAGGCCAGCCTCTCCTGAGAAATGGAACACACCTGACGTCCAAGTCTTGGTAGAATCAACACAGACTCCCCTGTTGGCGGCAAATTTCTGATCGGAAGGGAGAGCGTCAAGAAGCACAGCGACGTCGTGCTTAGTAACACGACCCTTCTGGAGCAGCCGATCACTGATGCATTCTGCCTTACAGCCCTTATGAAGAGGGAGGCCGACACCTGCGAGAGAGCCGTCAAAAGGCCCGAGGCAAACATCATCAATCGCAAAGGTCCCTGGCTGAGCTTGTGACGTTAGGTCGACAGCACCCAAGTAGTTGGCAAATCCCGGACTATCGCCCGAACTCAAAACCCCACTCAAGAACCGCGAAGTAACCTTAGACCCTTTAGGCAAGCCGCGCATGAAAGCAGCAAGAGATCCATCTGACGGGCGACAGCGAATCTTGAGATACTGCCCAAACTCGGGCACCAGCGGCTTGAGAGCGCGACCGCGCGGCAACGCACCTAAGACAAGGTGCGAAGCCGCAGGACATGGGTCCAAGAGCTGCACAGGCAGCGCATCCAAATGCGCAGCACCCTGGGTGCGCGCAAGAAGAATCAAGCAGGAGACAGCACGTTCCAAGAAGAGGCTGGGCAGTACAAAATCCGCACGAGTCTTGCGCCTCAGTTGTCCCGCCAGAACCTTAGGCTGCCAAGAATCGTGATGGTGATGCTGATCACAGGACAGGTTCAGAGACTGCATAATGCTGTGAGAAGCATACACTGTAGTGCGCTTAGGCAGCGTGCCACCATGCATGCAGGCATGAAAAGAAAAGCGGAAAGGCAGACAATCGGAAGCGGCCTTCAATGCCGGAGTGCTCCAGAGGTGGCTGTCAGAAGGGTTGCACACGAAGCACGCAATGTCATGCTGAGCGGCCCACCGGGCCACCTCGAGGGCAGCGTCAAATGCCTGATTTGAGAGCTCGGTCCTGCGTTTATGGCCAAAACTCAAACCGGGCACACCTGCAGGATGCGCAGAGGAACGAAGCTGCTTATAGGGCCACCATCACGCAAGCCTTTCAGCCGCCGAGAAGTGTGCTGGCATCCGGCGAAATCCAGATGCACAAAATTCGAGACTTAAGATTCTGAAGCAGCTGCAGAAAAGCGCAGACTTGAGCAGAGTCCGACATGTCAAGCGGACAGGAGTGCACACCACAGCTGCGGCTGGGGCGAGCTCCCGTGGGCAAAATGCCTAAGCCGTGTTTGCGAGCAGCATGACAGAGCTGCGCGCCATGTTCCGAAATCTCAACCACCAAAAGATCCGAGAGTGAAAAACCGGCAAAATGAAGCGAATTAGAGGCCTCGCAACTCGGGGCCTCCCATGCAGCACCGACTTCGGGAGCATCAAAGACAGGGCCTAGTCACTCCCGGGAGCGACAGGACACAAGACCGTGGTTGGGCCTGAAGCACTTGCAGCAGCAATGCAGTCCCTTGCGACACCCAGCAATTCCTGGCACAACGTTGTTGTTGGTGTCAAGAGAACAGCCCTCAGCACAATTAAAAGCCCAACACACAGGTTTGCCCGAGGAATGCTTGCAAGAGAAGTTCTTCAAGGAAGGGGGCTTGCTGGCCTTTTTGGGCTGAGGTTTTGCCTTCTTCTTGGGGCGAGCAATCGCCTTGGGTGGGGGGGCAACAGAATCCCCGAGATCATGCGAAGCCTGAGCCGTAGAGGCCTTGGAACCTGTGGCCGAACCCCGAAGAGGCAGCAGAAACTGTGTGATGCGAGCATGCGTAGTGAGCCTCTCGAAGACAGCATCGCACGGCGAGACCCCGAGAGCAGATTTTATAGGGTCCAGGAAAATCACGGGCAAGAAGCGTCCACAACTCACGGTCAGCACGCACAAGGGCAGCATTGATGGCAGCATAGCCGGGCGGAGGACTATCGCAGAGAGCCTCCATGAGTGTCGTGACCCACTTCTGATGAATTTCCCAGCTGAGGAGGCGGCACTGGTCGAAAGCTATGCCCCGCCTCATGAGGGCCCACTGCAAACGGAGCTCCGTGCTGGTGTCAGTTTTGGGGCTTTCCTGGGGCACCACGACAAGAGCCTGCTTTTCAAGGGAAATTGCAGACTTGGCCTCCAGCTTAGAAGCAGCCTGAAGTTCAGCATCGCGCTTCGAGCACTTACTGGGCGAGATCCAAGTCATGACGGAAGTCTCGTAGATGGTGTTAGCCATGTCACATAAGGCATTGCTAGGACAAAGCTCCCCGGAAATGCTCAGTCCCCTCAAGCGCTGTTGCTGGGCAAGCAATCTCGCCCGGCGCTCCGCAGGAGGGATACGTTTCATGGCCCGGACGCCATCAGGTCCTTCCGTGCCACTAACGTGCTCCTTGAGCACGGCAATGACGAAAGCAGTGGCCTCAAAATGCAAAGTCCTGAGATCGGCAACCTGAGCCAACGAAGGAACAGTACTGTAAACCTCTGCAGCAAAGGCCTGGAAGTCGACTTCACTGGGCGCGCTCTGAGGAGTCCCAATTGCAAAGGCGAGCTTGCGAAAAGTGCGAATGTTCTTGGCCTCAAGTAGGCCTTTCAGACCCGGTGCAAGCTCGTCACATCTCTGAAAAAAGGCAGCCTCCGACTCAACAAGCGACATGGTTTCGGGAGGTCGCTCAAAATTCACTCGAGCCAAGCGATGCACTGCACAAACACCAAAGTTCTGAGGCCCCAATTGTGCAATGCAGAGGAATCTCAAGTCGACAATTTTGCAGGCCCAGTGCGACGTGCACTACACGCGGCAAGAAATGACCCAGTCACAATCTGAGGGCCAGGGTTGGCAAGCAATCCTCTCCCCAGAAGGCGACACAAGTCGTAAAGCATGATGCGGCGTCCCACCTTACTGCTCGGCCCACGCCGCAGAAGAGGCGACTCCAGCAGCAAGTCCGGGCCGACAGCGGCCCGCCCCGAGGCCGGCGATGTCCTTTTCTGGCATCAGAACCTCAGAGCCTCCAACTGCCCACCACGCCGAATCCACAGCGCGCATCAGGCTCTGGCAGATTCGCCAGTTGCTTTGCGGCACTGGGAACACACAGAGGAATCGAAGCGCACACTCTGAGGGTTTACATGCGGCCGAGACAAGTCTCTCTGCCGCAAAAAACCGAAGAAACCTGAAGAACAGCTACATAAGCCTAAGCGCGAGGCTCTCGAAGGGCAGCGACAGCCTCTTCGAGCTGCTGCCGGTCCTGAGCATCCGTACGCTGCCTGAGCTCCTGAAGCTGAGAATGAGCAGCTGCAAGATCCTGTCGCACATATCCAATCCAGTCGGTGAGAGCACTGAAAGGCGCAGAATAATCAGGCTCCTGATGCAATGCGAGCAAAAGGCCGGAAGCCCCAAGTTGCAAACACTGCAAGCGATGAGAGATGGACGCGAGCTCGCACTCCAGAAAACGCAGCCTCATAGCCAAGGAAGGTTCAGGAGGCCTGCGGTCCCGCACAGGAGAGCGGGAGCGAGAAGCCTCCATAGAGCGGTCTCCAGATCTGACAGCATGCGCGAGCCGTCCGGCCTCAAGCATCTGCTGAAATTCCTGCAAAAAGACCCTATGGCGAGGCTCCAAGGCATCCATGATGGCACGCTACACGAAGCAGCTGTAATGCGAGAACTGCAAAGCAAGCCAGCAGCTGCCGGTACCAGAGCAGACTCACAGAAAGTGTGTGCAAGGCCTGTTCTTGACGATCCAAACGTTCCGCGGTGGAATCCTCCAAATCCTGGACCCGAACGTTCAGATTATAGCCAGTGTTAAACTGCTCTGCCCTGAGCTGTTCGAAGTCAGCACGAAGAGTAAAGAGTGCCCCGATGCGAATAAAAGGAACGTCAAGCCTCCCTCGCAGGGAATGAATCCAAGCCCGGTACCAAGCTAAGACGTGCTGCAATCTAGCCAGCAGAGTTAGCGCCCGAGAAAGTTCGGACTCCATGCGAGACCCGCAAAACCCTGAGGGAGACGAGGCTGAGGCAGAGGCAAAGAAGGCCAATAATGCCATGCACATGTGAACATGTAGTGGGTACTCATGCCGCACGCAGCTCGCTGCAAAAGAAGAGCACTCTATGAGGCCGTTTTGCAAGACGGTGTCAAAAGAGCTCAAGCGGTGCAGAGCTAGCGCCTACAAAACTGCACAGAAGCTGAAGTGCACATACCAGGCTTCAGCTGGCTGATGGCCCCTCAGGCGTTCTGGGAACCGGAACAGCATCTGGAACTCCAGCCTGGCCCAAAGCGGAAGTCCTGGCATCCTCCAAGAGCGCGCCCTGCGGCGTACCAGGCGCAGAACCGAAGGCTGGAGCAACAGAAGCCCTGGCACCCTCCAAGAGCATGTTTTGCGGCGTACCAGGCGCAGCACTGAAGGCCTGAGGTGGCGTGCACGGTAGAGGACCAAAAGCCTCAGGTGGCGTGGCCACTGCACGATGGCCTGAGAAAAGCATGGCACCTGAATCACCAGTGTCGGTAAGCCGGTTCAAGCGAGTGGTGTTGATCGCTGTGGTTCCGGCTAAGGTCTGCATCCTTGTGCGCATAGCCTGAAGTTCCTTGGTCAAATGCCTGACATCTTGACGAAGCCCAAATTGACCATGCTCAAGAGCATCCATGCGAGTATTATAAGAAGCGCGCCAATGGACGCCTCAAAACGGCGTGGAGACCGGCTCCTATCGGCCGGACGCTGGCCACCAGCAGCGGCCAACACGTCATTCTCGCCCGAGCTCTCGACAGGATTAAGCAAACCATCGACGTGAACAGGGACTCCAGAGGCGTTACAGGACTCAGAGTGCAGCGAACCAATGTCTCACAGCCAGCTGCTAGTAGAGGGAGCCTGCGTTGCCTCGTCAGAGAGGAGTCCATCAGGGGCCGCCATGTTCTATGGCCCACAAAATCCTAGAGCGGGAGACCTCTAGAGAGCCTTTAACAAGTCCTAGACGTGGACGAAGGCCCCAAGTCTCACCCACCCTACAAAAGAGTTCGAATGGCACTGGGGCCAAACTGCGACAGTGCAAAAGATCTTGAACTCGGGAGCACGTGATAAGAAACATGCGTGAAAACAGTAAATTAAAAGTTCATGCAAAAACTTTCGAGAGCACTATTTCAAAACCGAAAAGGGTTCTTGAAATTTTGTGTTTGGAAAAATAAGGTGATTGTCACCTCCGGATCCGGTGAAATAGCACATCCCCGGCTCACGTGGCCGGCTCGCCTTTCTGGCCGCCTTTGCGACCACCTTTCGGAGGCCTCGGCTTTTCCGGCTTCGCGTCGTCGTTGGGGGGCCACAGAAAGCCTCGAGATGCGTGTTGGCAGTCATGCGGGCCTCCTGCCACCCAAAGCTCAGGAAGGTGGCGAAATAAGCTAAGGTACGGTGGTCTGACAATGCAACCCGCTTCTCCAGTGATTCGGTTGGTGACGATGCGGTGGGTGTCCGCCCGGCCGCACCAGAAACCCGCTTCTCCAGGAAATCCCTCATAAGGCCTGGAGGTGCCCCTTCGAGGAATCCCCAGCTCCGTGCAGGCATTCTGGCGAATGGCCAATGCAATCTCCTCGTGGTTGCCCAGTTGCTTGATGTAAGCCTCCCGCGCCGTATGTGCACTCCTCCGCCTGAGCTGGCGGCTTCGTTGCCCGAGCCGCCCTGAAGAGCAGCTGTGATGGAATCCGCCGGTGGAGGCAGAAGTCGCTGAAGCAATAAGGGTTTGCGAGGCCAGGAGGCGGTGCAATGGGTCCGCAGCTGAAGTCGCCAGGTCTGTGAGCTCGTCCTCCAATTGGCCCACGCCGGAGCGTCGGCCGCTGTCCTTGATGGCTGAGAGGCTTCCAGCTCGGCGATCCGAGCCCCTGCTGGCTCCGATGCCTGCGGCTCCGCTTCCGGCCGTCTAGGCCCTCGGCCTCTGCACCTGGATCGGGCAACTCCGTCGCGGTCACATAGTCCAGCATGGGGTCGTCGGCCTCGACCTCGGAGAGCCAAGTGTCCAGAGCAGCGAAGGCCAAGCAGGAATCGGTTGATGAGCGGTGCCCTGAAACTCGAAGCCCACGACCTGCGCCGCGACAACCGGAAGCCGCCGGCCCGGCGGAAGTGCTCCAGGCAGCTCCACGGCACGTCGGCCAAGAGCACAGCAGATTCGCGCAGCAGACGCGCTCGGTCAAGACCACCGCGGCTCCCTCGGCCGCCTCTTCGATGGAACCTATATAACGCCTCCACGACCGAGTCCACCAGAGGAGCGACGATGCAGAAGCCGCCCTGACGAACTCGCAGCAGGCACACCAAGGCTCGCCAGTCGGGTGTTTCCGAAATGAGCAGGAAGCTTG
>BGNK01002085.1:63682-115296 GCA_003297005.1 Symbiodinium sp. clade A Y106
CAGGCTATGCCACCTCAGCTCCTGCAACAAGGGCTGGACCAGGTCCAGCCACATAAGCCGAAAGGATCTCGAGAGTTCGCCAGTCGTCACTTCTCATGTGCTAGGCTGCAAACCCTAAAATCGAACTCGCAAACTCCTTCGATCAAGGGATGGAAAGGCCGCAGCTCCGCCGGTGATCACTGCAGCCACGATCCAGTCCTCGCAGGTAGCTCCCTGATACTTAGGGGTTTGGAGGTTTAGGGTTTAGCCCACAGAAAGCCGAGACCCCAAATCCCGAACTCCTCAAACCCGAAACCTTTAGTAGACTCCTCCCACCCAGCATCTTCAGCTCCCCAACTTTGGACGGGACATCTCAAATTGAAACTCCCAGCTCTAAGTCCTAACCCCAACCTTAAACGCGAAATGCTTAAAACCCAAAACCCAAAACCGCAAATCCCAACAAAAAAACCGAAGCTTTCAACTCCAGGCCCTAAAATCGCTCCTGGACGCTGTAACTTTTGCCATCAATGATGATGCCCCAAAGCATGACCTTGGCAGGTGTGGGCTTTAGGTTCAAGGTCCCTTCACGCTTGACTGAGTCTGGTTCGGGGTTTGTGACTGCGACTGTTTGCTGCAGCTCGTAGGCCTAGACCCACATGCTAAAGCCAACTTGCTGTTCAGGATTCCACCAAAGCGGTCCTGATTTAACGGAGCCCTTCAAGGATCCCTTAAAGTATCCCTTGGGCGAGCCCGCAAAGAATCACCGGAAGTATTCCTCAAAGAACCCCTGAGAGTATCCCTCAACTGATCCCTTACAGTATCCCTGAAAAGGAGCCCTTAAGGCTGCGGCAGGTATCATTTTGAAGCTTTTCCCAAGCATCTGCACCGTAAAGGAGACGTACTTGAGAGCCTGTGGCGCATGGAATGGCAGCTGGCGGGTTTAGGGTTTGCGGTTTAGGGTTCAGGGTTTAGGGCTGAGTTCTTCCAAGTGGTGTCATGAACGGCCCCGCCTGTTCCTAAGCGACGACTACAAGTGCTACCATGTGCGCTTGCTGCCAACCCCGCCCCCCCCCCCCTCAACCCTGAACCCTAAATCCCAAAAGAAGGAACCTCAAGACCTCCGAACAATTAACCCCAAATCCCTAAGGTCTTCGAACTCTAAACCACCGGACTCCTCTTGGTGCCGACGACTCGAAACGAAGGAGCTTTGCACTTCACTGGGCTCTTCTAGGGAAGAGAACAGATTTAGGAGGCAAAGCGTAGAGGTTTAGGGTTTAGAGTTTTAGGGTTTCGGGTTTTAAGGCTCAGAGTTTGGAGTCTCGGGGTTTGGGGATTTACGGTTTAGGGTTTGGGTATGTTACCAGCTCGGGTATATTGATAAGGACAGCATACCACTAACTCTAACATGCTTTCATGGCAACTTAAACTGAGCTCCCCCAGAGGCTCCTTTTCTAGTACATTTGCGGAGTTAAGTCCCAAACGACCATCCATATTGTGGTCCTAGACGAGAGCACAGCTCAGGTTCCAGGCGCTTCGTCTGAACCCCGGGGTTAGTCTTTGGGATTTGCGGCCTTCGAATTAAGCTTTAGGGTTTCGGGTTTAGGTCGGGATTTGTCTTTGGGGTTTGGGAGGTTGGGGTGTGGGGCTTGGCAACTGTGAGAATTCAGGGCTGCAGGAGTTGAGGCCTGATGTATCACCTTAAACCCTACACCGTAACCTTTCAGCCTCTTGCGTCGAAGGTTGTTCATGGACTTTACGGGCCAGAAGAAAGTAAAGTAATTACTAATTAATAGGGCCCTTTTGGTGCCCCCGTACTTGCAGCACAATATACCCCAAATCTCTGTTCACTTGTAACACTAGTTATTCAGGTAGTCTTGACATAGTAATGAGCTCCTGTAGGAGGGCTGCAAAGTCTGTTTTCTTGCTATTGGGCTGCGAGGGGGCCCCTTAAGACTGGATTCATTCGGGACTTTGCCGTGGACCCCAAGCCCTAAGCCCTTGAAACCAAGCCCTCAGTCTAGTCCTTACACTTTGCATCCCGACAGGAAGAGCAAGAAACCCTCTCCATGCGACTCACAATCTGCGTACAATCTGACCTCGTACTGGCAGCTGCTGGCGAAAACATTGCTGAAGGAAACTATCGCCTCCAACAGGGCTCAAGGCTTCTATGGCTTCTATGGGTGATCGAAGATGGGAGATCTGAAGGAACAGATATGGTTTTCCTGACAGTTCCCAAAAACTGTAGTGCAACGTACGTTCAACCCTCTCCGAAACCCTGCCGGGTCCCGTTAAAAGGACTTGCGGCATTCAAAACCCTGCATTCTGAACCCTCGACACCTCGAACCTAAGCCCGGAATCCCTGCAAAACCCTGCAACTTCAACTCATACACACCCTAATACAACACCCTAAAACTCCTTCAGGAACCCATGTTTCGGCTCCCTTCAAGGGAAGCTTGACACTCACACCCAAGAGAACCCCTGACATATAAACAAAGAAGCAAAACCCTAAACTTTAACCCTAAACCCTCAACCCTGCTAAACCCCTAAATTCCCACCCGGCCCCCTGTGGCCGTTCCCACACATAACTGGGTGCCCACACACTGAAGATGCCGGCAGCCTCTACACCGGCACTGGCCAAAGAATGGGTGGAGCCTATGGAGAATGGTGTCAAGGGCCCCGCCTCTAGAATACCTTGATGTTTCCTTTGATGGCCCTTGCCCTGCCCGGCCCTCCCTGGCCCGTCCCTGGCTCCGCTGGCCCCCCTGCCGTCCGTATGTCCTGCAGCCGCTGACTTGTCTGCTCGGTGTGGGAATCGCGGGCGTAAGCCCTAAACCCGAACAGGAAATGGTTTGGGTGGTTGCCTGTGGTATCATCGCAGCGGGGGGGGGGGGCGGGGGGGTTAAGAGAACTTCGGTTGCACCGACTTTTATGACACATCCAAGGAAGGTCGCTTGACGCGCCATATGCCGCCGCCCACAAACCCTGGTGTGAGGTGGCGCCATCCTAGCATGGATTACCAGCCACTGCGCAAGAAGACATCCTAAACCCTAAACCCAACACCCTCAACCCTAAATCCTCCTAGATCCTAAATTAAAGCCCTTCAGGTCCCGGGCATACTTCCACACGGGCGCGCCGGACCGAAGCGGCTCCTGCGTAAGGAAAAAAGGAGCCTTCATAATTAGGGGATATTAGGGTTGTTGGTCTAAGGTTTAGGGTTTAGGGGTTTAGGGGTATAGGGGTTTAGGGGTTTAGGGTTTAGGGGTTTAGGATTTAGGATTTCGGGCTTAGGGTTTAGGGGAATGGGGCTTGGGGTTTAAGGCGTAGGGTTCAGGGTTGAAGGATTAAGGTTTGTTGGTCTGGGGCTTCGTTGTCGGTGCTCCTTTCAGGGTTCCTTGAAGTGCTCCTTGAAGGGCCTGTGCAGGCTACGGGATGTATGCTTCCAGTTTAAGGTGCTGCAGGGTGCTATTTGAAGGGGAGGGTACTCCCCTGTCTCTCGCGACGGATCGGAACTAAACCTAGATGAAAGAGATACCTCTAGGGTCTATATATTTAACGACTCCTTTCCTTGCTTATACAGTGAACAATTAAACTAATTAAGATAGTTACAATAATTTGATTGATTTTACTTATTTTAACTATTTGAATTATTTTGAGGCCCAAATTTTTGAAAATAGTGGAAATAATTAGAATCGGCTGTCCTTAAGGCTATGGAACCAAGATCCACACTATTTTAAATAATAGAAAGAATCAAAATAATAGAAATAACTAAATTACAATCGGTTTTTTTTTTTTTTTCTATTATTTGGAACCCAAAATAATTACAATAAGTAAAATCAGCCGATTTTTATTATTTCTATTATTTCTATTATTTCTATTATTTCTATTATTTCTATTATTTCAATTGTTTCTATTATTGAAAATCATGTGAATCCTACCTTGGCCACTTGAGAGGAAACCGATTTTTGATCAATTGAATTATTTTAATCATTTTGACGCCCAAATATAGAAAATAATAGAAATAATTAAAATCGGCTGTCCTTAAGGCTATGGAACCAAGATCCACGCTATTTTAAATAATAGAAATAATCAAAATACTAGAAATATTTACAATAATTAAATTCGGTTGATTTTGCTTATTTCTATTATTTCTATTATTTGGAACCCAAAATAATTAAAATAATGAAAATCAGCCGATTTTTATTATTTCTATTATTTCAAACATTTCAATTGTTTCTAATAGTTAAAATCCTGTGAATCCTACCTTGGCCACTTAAGAGGAAACCGGTTTTAAGAAAAAAATTTTGAGGCCCAAATTTTTGAAAATAATGGAAATAATTAGAATCGGCTGTCCTTAAGGCTATGGAACCAAGATCCACACTATTTTAAATAATAGAAATAATCAAAATAATAGAAATAACTAAATTACAATCGGTTGATTTTAATTATTTCTATTATTTGGAACCCAAAATAATTACAATAAGTAAAATCAGCCGATTTTTATTATTTCTATTATTTCAATTATTTCGATTGTTTCTATCCTGCGAATCCTACCTTGGCCACTTGAGAGGAAACCGATTTTGATTAGTCATTTTGACGCCCAAATAAAGAAAATACTAGAATAATAGAAATAAGTAAAATCGGCTGTCCTTAAGGCTATGGAACCACACTATTTTAAGTAATAGAAATAATCAAAATAATAGAAATAAATAATATAATTAAATTCGGTTGGTTTGAATTATTTCTAATATTTCTAATGTTTCTATTGTTTGGAGCCGAAAATATTTAAAATAGTTAAAATCAGCCAATTTCTACTATTTCAATTATGTCAAAATTTTCTATTATATAAAATCACCCCTGACCTCTCCCTCACCCTCCCTCCACCCCCCTCTCCCTACTCTCCCCTCCCCCTCCTCCCTCCCCCTACCATTTTCTCATGCCCTCTCCCCTCTTTACCCGCCCACCCACACCATCCTCTCCCTCTCTGTCCTCCTCCCTTTCCCCCCCACTGACTCCCTCCCCGCCCCCTCCTCTCCTTGAATCTTTCTTCCTGCTAGGCACCTACTACCTCTACCGACCTACCTACTAGGTAGTTACTGCTTACGAGGTACGTAGCCAGGCACTCACTTTCAACCTACTAGGCGCTAGGTACTTGTACCTACCTCCTACCATCTGGGTACCTACCTACTACTTGCAAAGTACTTATTGCTACCTTCCAGGTACCTACCAGCTACCTCCTAAGCACTTACCCTAAATACTTACCTGCTTCTATTTACTGGTACTTACTACCTATTAGGTACCTACTTCGTACTACCTGCTAGCGACTTACTTACTATTTACGAGGTACCTACTTGGTACTAGCTACTACTACGTACCTATTACCTACTTGTTATTTACTCACTACCTACCATAGGTTCCTCCGCGCGAACTAAGTACTGATTGACCACTTACGAGGTACCTACGACCTACTACCTACTAGGTACTTACTTACGACCTACGAGGTACCTACCTACTACGTAGTAAGTACACACTACCTACCTAATACCTCCTAGGTACTTGCCTACAACCTACTGGGTACTTTCTACTTTTCCTAGGTACCTACTACCTACAATATACTTCCTACCCACCTTACTACCTGCATCTAGTACTTGCTACATAGTTCAGTTGGTACTTACTTACTGCCTACTTGGCACCTACCTATTACCTACTGGGCACCTCCTTACTCCCTACTAGCTACTTACTACCTACTACATACTACCCACTGGGTACTTACTACCTACTAGGTACTTACTTACTAAGGTACCACCTACAACGAACTGGATATTTGCCACCTACTAGGTATTTCCTACCAACTACCCTGTACCTGCTACCTACCTTCCTACTATCTACTAGACGAATACCCACAAGGTATTAACCTATTACCCACTAGTCACGCACCTACTACCTACTAGGTACTTACATACTACTTACGTGCACTTACTTACTAAGTGCCTACCACCTACCAGGTACCTACTTACAACTCACTGGGTAGCTACCTACGACCGACCAGGTACCTGCATACTATGTACCTACCTACTACCTACTAGGTACCTTTTTACTACCTGCCAGGTACCTACTACCTACTGCCTACTAGGCACTTACTCACTACCTACTAGGTAATACCAACTACCTACTATGCACATACTACCCCCCGACTACGTACGTATTTACCGCTACTAGGTACTTGTTTTCTACAAGCTAGGTACTTACCTAGTGTTTTCTAGGTACTTACTCCATGCCAGGTACTTACCCTAACCCACTAGGTACTTACTACCTACTAAGTACCTACCTACAACCAACTAGCTACCGACCTACTACATACTTCGTACCTGCCTACTTCTTGTACCTACTACCTATTACCTAGTAAGTCCTTACAACATACTAGGTACTTACCTACTACACTAGGTACTTACTACCTACTGAGCATTCACCAAATATGAACTACTTGATACTTACGTACTTCCTACTAAAAGCTTACCTACTACCTACTATGTAGCTACCTAACCCTTTACTAAGTGCGTATCTACTGTACCTACTACCTGCTATACATACCTAGTACCTACTAAGTACTTACTACCTACTAGGTACCTTGTGCACAACCTACTACCTACTCACAACTTACTGCCTAGCAGGTACCTACCTACTACCTATTACCTACTAGGTACCTATTACCAACTACCTACTAGGTACTTGCTTACCACCTACTAGGTACCTACCTACTACCTACTAGGTACCTACCTACTTCCTGGTAGGTACCTGCTACCTACCAGGTGCCTACTACATACTACCGACCAAGAATACCTACGACCTACTATTTACTTATTATTTACTGCTTACGAAACACTTACTACCTACTGGGTACTTATTACCAACTAGGTACTTACTATCAAAGGTACCTGCCACCTACTAGGCACCTATCCACTGCTTGCTGGGTATTTACAGCCCCTACCAGGTACTACCTCCTACCTACCAAGTGCTTGCTTACTCACTACCTACCTACTACCGACCAGGTACCCAACGCTCGTCGGTACCTTTTTACCTCCTGGGTACCTACCTACCACAGGTCCGTACTGACCAAACCAACGAGGTACCTCCCTATTACTACATACCTATCTACTACCTACTAGCTCTTACAACTGCCTACTAAGGTACCTGGCTATTCCCCACCTAACTGCTATCTACTAGGTACTACCCACCCTGCTGGCTACTAAGTATTGACTCGCTACCTAGTAAATTTTTACTACCTACCAGGTACCTTCTTCTGCCAGGAACTTACTTACTACAAGGTACCTACCTCCTACCCACTAGGTGCCTACCTGTTGGTACCTCGGAAGGTACCTAGTAGACAGTGGGTAAGTAGCTGGTAATTAAATACCTAGTAAGTAGCAGGTATGTATCTAGCAGGGAGGCAGTATTGACTAGGTAGTAGGTAAGTACTTCGTAGGTAGTAGGTATCTAGTAGGTAGGAAGGAAGTACCTAGTAGTTAGTAGGTAGATACCTAGGGGTAGTAATTGCCCAGTAAGTTGTAGGTAGGTACCTGATGGCAATAACTACCAACCTAGTGGCAGTAGGTAGTAAGTACATACCTAGTAGGTAGTAGCTAGATACATACCCAGTACATAGTGGGTCGGTACTTATTACAAGCAGAAGGGTACTAGGTAGTCAGCAAAAACTAAGTATGCAGAAGGACGTGTGCCTAGTAGGAGGAAGGAGGCTGCACTCGTGCCGAGGTACGAGATACGACCGTATATGATAGCACCAAATATCCGTGGACCGAAACAATGAAATGGCGCCAATATTAAACCATCGGAGATGTATCTCCATTGACATGTGTATGGCACATCCGTGCCGAGGTACGAAATACGACCGTGTATGACAGCACCAAATATCTACTGACCGAAACAACGAAGTGGTTTCAATAGGAAAACATTGCAGATGTATTTCCATCGACATGTGTATTGCACACCCGTGCCGAGGTACCAAATATCAGCTGACCGAGACAAGGAAATGGTTTCAGTGGGAAACCATTGGAGATGTATTTTCATTCACCTGTGTAGTGCAAACCTGTGTCGAGGTACGAGAGACGACCGTGCATGATTGTACCAAATATCCGCTGACCGAAACAACGACGTGTCTTCAAGAGGAAAACATTGGAGATGTATTTCCATTGACAAATGTCGTGCACACCCGTGCTGAGACACAAGATACGACTGTGTCAAATAACAAAAACTAAGTATAATCGGACAGAAAGATTAAGGTTTTTGCACTAGGAAAGCATCACAAGTGCGTTTCCGCTGACATGTGTCTTGTACACTCGTGCCGAGATATGAGATGCTATCATACATGATGATGCACATGTATGCAACTGCCTGATATGTTGCTAACATCCATATGGCATGTTGGAAGTATCTTTACATATCGCTCATTCCATGTATCTGTACCAGCAGTATCATGACTTATTTTCATTTTTTGTTTATAATATAATAGCGACAAACTATAACGGACACACACAAACTTTTCGGCATGATACTGTTCAATTAGTTTAAATCCAGATGTCATGTTGAACCTTAATATTAGCTATGCATATTAAAAATTCCAGTTGAATAGTCCCTAAAGGTATCGGGCACATACATCCCGGAGCAAAGCTGCTGAACTCCAGGCCCCACACCTCAATCCCTCAGAGCCCAATACCCCTAAAAAACACTCAGTACACCCGACAGCGTCGAGACCCGTCCTTCTGCCAGAGCACCGCCAGCATACCGCACAGCACTCCCAAAGAACGGTTGCCTATGCGAAGTTCTTCATGATTCTGGGTTTGGGGTTTAGGGAGTTTCCAAAGTTTGGGGTTTAGGGGCTCACGGTTTTGGGGGGGGGGGGTTCAGGTCCTAGGTCATGGGATTTGGGATTCGGGGGCTACGGGTCTAGGGTTTGGGGACCTTGGGTTTAGGGTTTGGGTTTCACTGGCTGACGTGGAGAGTTTAAGGACTAAGCGAAAAAAAGGGCTGCTGGGACGCACACATATGCTGTATGCAACAAGCTAGACTGCCATCCTAATGATATAAATGTCCCTGAGTCAGATGCACACTGCAAGGAGGATGTCTCACACTATCTGCCAAAGGTCCGCAGTCACCCCCCCACACTCTACGATCTAAACCCAAAAACCCCAGAATTCTAAAACCTAAACCCTAAATCCAGACTCTAAGTCCAAGCCCTCAACCCCAAAACCCGGAACCACAAACCTCGCTCGAAACTCTCCTATGGCACATGGGACAGCCCTGAACAAGTCATAGATCATAAGCTACCGTCAGCAAACCCTAAACCGTCTGGTCTGCAGGGTAGACCTTGCATCCCAAGGCCATGGCAAAAGACAAGGAAGACAGCCGAGTCGAAGACCTGCTTCGTTTGCTTTAAGGTTTAGGAGTTTAGCATTCATTAGAGGTTTATGTTTAGGGGTTGGGGTTTGGGACCCTTCTTCCTCTGGCTTCCTCACGGTTAAGGGGCCTCGAATTGTTGGAGAAACTGCGGGGGTTTTCATTATCAGGCCACATAGCCAGTGCTGGAGTCACAAAGACCGTCGTTCATCTCCGACAACGAAGCTCTAATCCTAAGCTTTTCGGTTGAAGGCATATAAGATCCGGTCCCGTGGATGAGTCTGCAGCTGCGCTGCCGTCCATGACAACAGAGGCTCATGCGAAAGCGCATATCTGCCCAAGAAATCGAAAAACTGGTGCGCAGAGGTCATTCCAGCACAACGCAGACCATTAAACCCGCACGACCTAGCCCCGAGACCCTAAGACCCCAAACCCACAAGCTCTTGGACCCTTAACCCGCCCTAGACCCTGGCACCACAACCTACGAAACAATCACAAGGTGACACCGTCAGGGTAAAGATACCCGCCTGGTTGTTGTAAGACTCTGTCATGATGCCTGGGCCGTGCGCAGGCTAATCCAAGAATCTAGGGGCCTCGACAATGTGCACAATTTGAGGATAGAGTTTTGGGGCCTATTACATTAAGAACCGGAAGGAACAATGTAAGCAAGGATTCGGCTACCTATATGCAATGCTTCTGCCCCAAAATTCTGGTCCTAAACCATTGCCCCAAGCCCTTGCGTATATACCTCACGGGTCTTTGATAACAGCAAGCTCTAAGCGGGTCCGAGTCACGTTCCTGTAGCAGTCCGTACACCACCAACGACAGAATCACACCAACCTGAGACGCACAGACGAGGTTTAGCTGGCAATTTGCGGCTTCAGATTTAGCCGGGCTTCAGTTGCTCCTTCGCTTCAGGCTCGCATGCTAGCTGCTAGAGTCCTCAATACGACGTTGCTGTTTTTTGAGAACTCGTCTTCTTCACCTCTGTCCCCAAACGGTCATGCGGCTAGACACGGGAGTTCCCAACAGCCAACAGATCCAGAGGGCCGAGACTGCTGACTGTAAACCCCCCTCCGTTGATCAGGATGCTACCCAATAGCGACCCCAAAATTAAGGATCTTAAGAAAGGTTGGCCTACTAGTCCGCGGTCTACATTACACCTCATTCTTGAAGATTAAGCGGGACCGCAGTTTTCAAGGATCCCTACATGTCTTGTACAGAAATGCCGAGAAGGAACAGGTCAATCAAGAAGCATGAAAGGATGCCAACTCAATCTGTCGTTGGCGTGTGGGTTTAATTTACCCCTAAAGCCTCAACCCTAAATCTTTGAAGTCTAAACTCTAAACCCTGGACCCCTAATCCCTAAACCCTTAAACCCAAGGCCCTGAACCCAAACCCTAAACCTAAACTTTGAACCCTGAACCCCTAAATCCAACTACGAGCTCTCGGGGGTGAGATCTTCGGAGAACCACAATAGTCGAAGCATCAGTAGCCAGGCGCAGGTGTCGGGAAGCTCCGAAGAAGTTGACCGCACACAGCTCAATCAGGAGTCCTCCACCCTAAACCCTAAGCCAAGGAGCTGCAAGAAGCACACATCGCGAGTTGACTTTGGCACCATCCTCACAGAACACTCGTGGCCGGGGAGCAGCAATGAACATGACAAACTTTAAACGAAACTTAAACATGTCACATAAACAAAAATCCACATGCACGCAGGTCAAATTGACGGAGGCTGAAGCCCGGGAGCCCAGAAAATACACGCAATCCTGATTTCTCATTGCTGGGCGCCTGGGCTGCTGGGGGTGGGGGAGGACCAGAAAATGCTCCTATGTGATTGTATACGGCTTCGTAGAGTCTGTAAAAATTTTCAATGATGATAGCCCCTTACAGTCCCCATTTACCCCAAACCCCCTTTTGTCTGCACAAAAATGCTAACACTCTTACAAAGCCCAGAAAAAGCTCTTCCCCAACAGAGATGCTCGTGCTATGAAGGCCCCAAGAAGAGTCAGGCCCCGGCCTGGCAGAGCATCGCCGCCCGGACAGCTCGAAGCGCAGCTTGGGCTTTGGGGTGTAAGGACCTACCCCAAATCTCAAAAGGCTTAAAGTTTGAGGGTTTTGCAAGGGTTTAGGGGCCTCAACTAGCTAAAGCTTGAGGGGCTGAGGGTTCCGGGCTTAAGGCGTACGTTTCGGGATTTGAGTTCGTGTAGGCCTCTGCTGTCAGCAGCGTTGGGCTTCGGGCCTTCTAAAAACCAACAAAGTACCATCCAGGAGCGAATCAGAGTGCAGCTTCCTTACAGCTACACCCTAAACCCTAAACCCTACAAACCTACAAGCCTAAAAGCCTAAATGCCGAAAACCTAAAACCTAAACCATAAACCCTAAACCCTAAAAGCCTAAAATCTAAAGAGTCCACCGTTTCTGGGCCTTTTTGGGTTTCAGGCCGCAGCCTTTGACGAAGAGGTTCGGTACCGAACTCGAGCCGAGAAGACCGCGGCCATTCCGAAGCAAAGTTCGAGGTCTAAGGGGGCTAGGGTTTTGGGTTTAGGGTTTATGTCACTGTTTAGGGTTCAAGGTTTAGGGTTTAGGGGTTATGTCATTGTTTAGGGTTTAAGGTTTTTTTGGGCTTAGGGTTTAGGGTTCTATAAGGGGGTGTTACCTATGACCCCAAAGAAGGTACTTATAACTTATAACCTCACTTGCAAAGTCCCCCGATCCTCCAACTAATGTGTAGGGGCTTTTGGTTTCGGGTTTAGAGGTTTAGGGATTTAGGGTTTAGGGCTTGGAAGTTCAGGGATTTAGGGCCGTAGAGGGTTGAAGAGTTTGGGGTTTAAGGGCTTACGGTTTTTTGGAGTTTAGTTTCCTGTCGGAGATTCTCAACATCAGCTCATGACGCAACTCTTAGTCTTAGGGGTTTAGGGTTTCAGGGTTTCGGATTTAGGATTTAGGGCTTGGGGTTTAGGGTTTAGGGTTTGTCTAACTACAACGTGAGCCATTATCTCCACGTCCGAAGCCCCTGAACCCCCATCAGGAGCCTCCCTACAGCCCCATCTCATCAATCCGGCATTATGCGCCGGGTCCCGGTCCCGACCATTGCCGGAATCGGGAGTCCTCTGCTGAAACAAAGCCGGATCCAGAGGGATTCCGTTCTTTGGGTTTGGCGCTTAGGGCTGAGGATCCTTGGATTGGAGGGCCTGGGATTTAGGGATGTGCGGTTGCGCAGGCTCCGGGGCTCAGGGCGAGGTTCAAAACGGTCAGATGCAAATTCTTCCGATGCTTTTGCAGGTGGTGCTTCCCGGCCACGTAGGCCGACAGGACGTAACCCCGCAAGTTTCTGCACCAGACCATCCCTTGGAGGCTCAGGAGATTTGGAATGACGACGTCCAGAAACGGCTTCCGGACCCGGAGATGTTTGGGAATCATGGAGAAGACAGATCTGACAGCTGCCAGCAGCCAGCAACGATGAACCTGCATCGTCTCCAAACCACGGAGACTGGTAGGACTTTACCCGGCCTGGGGCTTAGCCTCCACCACGTGCTTTTGTATCCTGGGTTCTTGCTAAGGAATATAATTTCAGCTGCCATTACAAGGATCTTTAGTATGAAGATTCACAGGTACACAGCTACACGCAGGCTAGCTACTCGTGTAGTCAACCCTGGAGCACTTTTCACTCTGGGGTCTTGATCCCAGGCGCATCGCGTCAGAGAACTGCTACGGACAACAAAAGTACATGTGGAGGGATAAAGTACACTGGCTCCAGGTTGCCCCGGGCTATCAGTAGAGGTTGGATTGTTGGCCGAAGCGAGCATATATAAAGCACAGCACAGGGAAGCCCTGCATGTCCAAAGCATACGCGCAAAGAACCAAAATGGTACCAGCAATCAATACCGCCGGGAGCGGTTCCATGCATCCCACTCGGCTTGCGAATACTGGCCGCGCTGGTTGCGGGTACGGTAATACTCGTCCCATTGGGCCTGAGTATAGCTCCCGATAGAAAAGCTCAGCCCCACGTTCAGCTCCGGACGGTGGCGAGCAGCGACTTGGCGGAAATGCTCAGCATCCTCGTCCCGCACTGAGCACACTATCAGCAAGGATTTGAGTGAGCTCGGCAGCGATGGCATCGGCGTTGTCGGAGTTAATCTGGACCTCGCCGTCAATCGTGGGGATCTTCCTGGTATTGCGATGGACCGCAGCGATCTCGCAGTAGAGGCCAGGGTTGAGGAATGCGCCCATATACTATATACGTCAGGCCAATTGGGGCGTCAGACGTTTCGTCGATGAGCTTTAGGCTGCGCAAGGGCTCCACTTCGCAGTGGGCATAGAAGACCAGCTTTGCAGGTCCGATCCCGAAATTGAACAGGCCATCAGACGTGTAGTGCGAACCGGCTCTGCAGTGGCGCTGTTCTTCCGATCGTCCTGGATCTGGGAGGACTGCGTAGGACAAGTAGTCGAACTTCTGCATGTCCTCCATGGCGCGGCCTCTCTGCATCATCCTCAGCTTCAACTGCTCGTCCTTGTCACAGCGCTCAGCGACAGACGAGAAGTTGAGCTTTGCGGCTCGTTGGCGACGGTCCTTCACGTCGCGGATTGTAGCCGCCTCTCTTCTTCGAGCCATCGCCCATGTTGCGAGGGTCGGAAGTCAGCAGCGCCTCGATCGGCTTGTTCGATCCGGTCGCTGCCGTGGCGAGAATGCGCTGGCGGATCTTCACATTCTCGAAGAACCGCTTCGTCACCTTTGCGGAATCGTCGGTCTGCGGCGCCCTGCAGCGGAGGCAGAAAAGCATCCCGTTGGCCACGACCACCTGGCATTGAGCACATGGGTGCGACCCGAGAGGATACCAGCATCGATGGTGCCACCCTCATCGGCGGCTTTTGCGGCATCCGAAGGCACACCCTTGCGGGTGGCATCGTCGTCCATGGCCACATCTTCGAGCTTAACAGTAGATGCAACCTCATGCTTCGATGACGGCCGGCTTTGGCATCTTCTTTGACGCCACGGCCTTCGCTGCCACTGCGGCCTCCTTCGGCGGGGGTGCCGAGGATGAGCTGGCGGCCTCCTCATAGACACGCTTTGCACGAAATGTGCGATCAGGCTCACCCTCGCGGGTGGCTTCCTTTTCAGCTACGACGTAAAGAGGAAGGTCCTTCTTGGTGGTGTCCACCGCGCTCACGATGCAGCTTGGCGGGGTCGTCCCTTAGCACGCCCTCTGTCTCCGTGACGAAGAACTCACACCCAGCCTCCAGCCTTGACGGGGTCGATGGCCAATTCGATGGGCTGGTTCGATCGCACGCCGCTCTTGTAGTCCGCATCATTGCGTCGGATGGTCTTGGCGGCTCCAGAGACCACCGTTCTGCAGGATGCCGTTCATGCCCCGCTCATTCGCGCGACGGGATCAGACTTGCGAGGAGCCTTTGGCTTTTCCTCAGCGGGCTGAACGACTCGACCCATGGACGACTGGATTGGCACATCATATGCACCATCGTCCACCAAAGCCACGGTACCAGGGGCATTGTAGGAGATCTTACCATCGTCATCCTGAGTGGCCACATCATGAATGCACTCTGCGACGGTGCTAATGTCGGCGCTGGGTCCGAACTGGGGCACATCCTTGCGGATAGCTTTATCCTTCGGCGGGGTCATGCTGACCTTCGTGAGATCCGCCGCCTTTGCGACATCCGGGGCCTCGATCCCACAGCTTGTCATCCTCCGTGATGACCTGGTGCTTGGGGGGAGACTTCGGGTTGAGCAGGGCCTCTTTTTCGGCACGCCAATTCTTGAAGACCGGTCTTCAACTTCCCAATGCTCGTACTGTCCCAAAAGGGCGTGGATTGCTCGGGACATCTTTTCTGCCAGCCATGACATTCAACGTCGCGTGAGTGCAGGTCATGAAGGTCTGGCGATTTCCTTCGTCCTCCGAGGCGTGGAAGGAGTCATACATCTCTAACTTCCCCACCAGCGGTCTGAACCTGATTCGGTAAACATGTCCTCATCAAAGGCATCATAAGCAGTGTCAAGCTGGCTTCCACCACGCCAATGATCTTCACGAAACCGACATCAGGCTCGCCCGCAAGGGGGGCTAGGACATCTGCAGACCGCCTCACCTTCTTGGCGACAGCCTCCGTGGTGACGGTGGGATCCCGGTAGGCCGCGCCTGGTGCGATCCTCGTCGGGATGCAACCCCACTGCCCCCAGCAAATCACGTCGATGAGACACTCCGGGTGGTTGCGGCGGAGCTCCGCTGCGTGTTCGGACACTTGCCATTGAATCCATGCAAAGGTTCTACCCCAACACATGCTGTACCTCACCTCCGTCCAACCGAAAGTAGACGCCGCCCAGTTCACTTTTTCATTCAAGTCGGACTTCGTCAGAACTCCCTTGCGGTTGGCCTTGCACAACGCCGTGCTTGATGGGGCACAACCTTGCGGTTGGCTTCAATTTCCCCCTCGTCAGATAGGTTGGCCATTTGCAGGAGTGCGGTCGTCTTGGCGTCGGCATGCGACAGGGACACTGACACCCACATTGGGTAGAAACCCCGGTGTATGCTTGCGCTAGCATCTCGGATTCGTGCTGTGCCCCAAGTGACAGGTTGTCACAGTTGAGGTCCGCGCTTTGAAGCAACACCTTCATGGCCTGGCCAGCTCCCGGTCGGTCAGGCTGCGAAGTGTTGACCGCGACGAAGTCATTTTCGACAATGATGGCCGCCATCCTTCCGACGATAGTTCTGGATCTTCTCTGGGCAAAGTGTCTAGAGCCAGCTCTTAAATCTAAGTTGTGGCATTCAGGGGGTCCGACGTTTGGATTCGGGGTGGGCGGATTTGTGATTCGTGTGGCCTTGTTGGCAGATCTTGTGCCGGGTTTTCTCTTGAGCCAGAACGACTTGAACCAAACATCTTCAGCAAAATTTTTAAGAGGAACGGCTTTCCAAGAAGAAAACTCCAGTCAAACCCATACAAGCGCAACACACTCTGAAGGCGGACGTCTGTTTTTCCATCGGTGACGTTGGGCTTATCAAAGCGTTCATGTGCTCAGTTGGCACACACACACACACATCTAAGACTAGCCTAATTAATCAGGGTGTTGCAGCCCCCGGCTGGGGGTCCCTGATTTCACATTCCCCAAGTTAACCCATTTACTTAAGCCCTTGAACCTTTTTCAAGCACTTGTCAACGAACTCAGACACTGGAGATTTCTGAAGTTGTTTGCCTAGCAGGCACAAGCTTTCGCACTCAACCCTTGACGGTTCGTCTGCTGGATTGGAAGGTGAAGCGACTCTTGCATACCACGGAACAATCGAAGCATCATACTCCTTTTGCAAGAAAACCTCAAGGAGTCTTCTGGCGATCGAAGCTCTCACATTTCCAGAAATGGCAATGTCACGGACACCGTTGTTGTCCACGAAGAAAGTAACCGGGCACCCTGTGAAGTCACTTGCCCAAGCATCCAATGCGATCGTGAGAGCCAGCAACTCAGCTTGAAAAATTATCTGCGAAGAGTTCTGTTCACCCAAGAAATTCTTCTGTGCACTATTCAAAACCAGCGAGAAGAATTTTCGAGGGACCCCCTTGGGATCCAGCAGCACACCTCCTATACCACAAAAACTTTCGCCCTCGCCTGGCTCGTACGATGCGTCTGTGTACACCTGCCAAGCACCACCTTCGAGAATCTTTATCACGCGTGGCTTCCACTTCCAGCCTAAGCAAGAAACGTTCAAGAGCAACTCTAAGTTCAAGACCAATGGATTCCCCAAGTCCAAAAGCGTGAGCCGTGATCAAGCTCAAGCACTTCTTGCCAACACGGCCAAAGATCTGAGAATCCGCGAACTGGCAACGACCTCGAAGCCGCAATGCCTCGTGGTGTGGCAAGCGGCCGTCATCAAGAACCTTTCCCACGAATGCTTTGATTTCTGCAACCCGTCTCTCAGTGTTTTTGAAAAAGACCAAACCATCACGAACCCGACTCAAATCAATCACTATCCCTAGTGCTTGAAAACACTCCGCGAAATCGAGAGATTTATCACCCGATTCGGCGAACGCCCAACCGAGCAGCTTAAACATGGAGGTCACAGCATACTCGGCAGACCTTGTTTGTCTTGCGGATGCGAAGGTAATGAAATCATCGAAAAACGATGACCACGGAAGCATCAGAGCCTTTGCACCTAGAAACCAAAGTGGCTGATTCTCAAGAAGCTGTATACCGCCATTGACGAACCGAACGGCATCGCTCGCATGCGGAAGTACACTCTCTCATTTGTGTCTGGGTGAACAAGACAGATGTACGACGCCCATGCTGTGGACGGATGCACCGGCAGTTGTCGGTAAGCGGCAGTGAGGTCAAAAGCCTTGCCCAAAAGCTGAAAAGCACCCTTACCTACCTTATCCCTGACATACTTAAGAAGACGCTGACAAGTCGATGCTACCACATCCGTGGACTGGGGTTGTGGCGCCTCGTAGGCCTGCACCGCCAAGTTCACTCCAGAAGAAGTCAGGTTGTCAATGCACCGCACCTTCGAACCCTGCTGCAGGCCAAAACGCCTACTCACAAGTGTTCCTTCATCAAGCTGTGATTCATTCAAGGGTCCAACAATCCAGCCTGCCTCCAGCTCCTTCTTAGTCTTATTAAAAACTTCAGACATCAGGGCAGTCTCCTGGGGCTTAAGGGAATTGTGAACCTTTTTCCGAAATTTACTAAAATCGGTTCTCACTTGCTGTGGCGTCGCTTGCATCGGCTTGAACTTCGGCTTAAACACACCCGAAATGGGCGTGTGTCCTACAAGAGGGATTCCTTCACGCAAGAGGCTCGACACCTCAGGGTCCGGGTAATCGTACTTCGCCAACAAGGCCTCCCACAGCACGATACGTTTCGAGGCTGTAATGGCACGCACATCTGGATGCATCTCAGATTTAAGTTTTTCTTCATCCGAAGCCAAAGAAGTTGCAAGGTGTACCCACTCCTTGAGGGTACACGCCCTTTTCTGGATCACCTCTGCATCGTCACTATTATCCAAGGCATCAAGGGTGCACTTGAGCGGCTGCGGGAGCACCGAGCCGAGGGTCCTTGGATGAAAGGATTCATTCGCTTTGCTCATAAACTCCTCAGGGGTCCAAGGAATTCCCCAAGCCATCTCCCAGGAACTAACCCTCAAAAGCTCATCACCCCCACTTATAAACCTATCGGCACGTGCCTCAAGAGTTGAGCTTTGGCGGGGACATGGGTGCAAGAAGCTTGGCACTGAGGCCGCACGGGCCAATCACAGGATAGCCTCTGCATAGGTTGGCACGGCAGCTGGAGTCCCGGCGGGTGCCGGATGACTAAAACATGCTTATGCTCGGGCACCAAGGGAGGTATCTTACTAGCAGGAGGTTGGGCAGGCCCGTGACATGGGAACCTCCAAGCGCGGGTCGAAGGCATCAAAGGTCTGAGGAGGGGTGACCCATCCTTGTGCAAGAAAGTGCTCTGCAAAACAACAAGCCACTTGCATTGCAAGGCGCACAGGGTAAGCGCCCTGAGTAGGTTCTGTGATGGATTTGCATGGCGGTCCGCTGCAAAAACGCGCCAGCCGGCTGAAGCCTGGGGAAGACACAGCAAAGGCAGTGTGGGAGGAATGGTCTCCTCCGAAGGCGCAGTGTTGGCAGGCCACGAAGGAGAAGTGATGGGCAATCGAACTCCAGGTCGCATGCTGCCAGTAAAGGCTGTCCCGTGGGTTACACAGGACGCACAGTACACCCCTCCGCACAAGCTGAGGCACAAGGCCAGACAGGAACTCCAGGGCCGGCGCAGCAAGACCCTGCGGTGGAGTCGCAAAGATGCCTGCAAGCCTAGGTGAGGCAAGCCATTCATTGCACAAGTCCCGGCCAGCAGCAGAGGCAAGATCGGCCTTGAGGCACGCAGTTGTAGCACTAGACGGGTCTGCATCGACCCCGACAGCAGACACTCTTAATTGCTTAAGGCACGCCGTAACTCGACCACCCCCAGCAAAAAGTTCTATAACCAACGGATCATGCCAACGAGGATCCCCGTCGGTGCCTGGCTTGGAGTGTGAGGCTTCAGGTGAAGCCACTGACGCGGAAGCAACCTGAACAGACGCGGTCTTCAAGGCTCTCGGCAAAGGCTGAAGGTCAGGCTGGCGTGCAAAAGCTCGAAGTGGAAAACCCAAATCAAGTAATTGTTGTCGAAAAGGAGTGGAGAGCTCACAAGCATGCGCTGGCTTAAAAGCAACAAGCAGCACGCGGTCCCCCACCCACGGCATGGTGCAGTGCGTCGTCCTGGGGTCGATGGTGCATGGCCCACTGGCCACGGGAACAAAGTGACCCGTAAGATTCTGACCCAGCTCATCCTGAACAACAGCTGTACCCGGGCCCTGTTGCCACACTTCTCCCCCTTGAAACACAGTGACGGGGATTAGATAGTTGAGAGAGTCAGATTCGTTGTTCATGTCAATGTGCAGGGCAGTCTTAAGGTTCTTAAAAATTGCAACAGCAGTAAAATCGGCCTCTGGGAAGGTTTGCAGCACGAGCCTGCAAAGCACGCGCGTACAAGCTGGAAAGAGGGAGGCGTTTTTACGAACCCCGCGAAGAGGGCCTTTGGCATAAGCACCTGAAGTCCAAGAAAAAGAATCAGGGCAGGCTTGACCCCTAGCAGGGCTGTCACTGTTAAGCAAAGAAATCAGATGCAAAATGTCAGAAAGATTCGGCCGCTGGAGCTGCATGCAAAAACTCTCAGCCGAGTGCTCATGCTTCACCGGATTTGCCCTAGCTTGAGCGGGCTGATTGGCAAAATTCTCAGATTGACTAGGACCTCCAGCCGAGGTCGCAGCAACAGCAGCGACGGCTAGGCCGTCATCGGTCACAACAGGCACCTCTGTGTCGAGGGGCCTCACTCACTTCTTTCGCTGCGGACACTCCTGGATGCCGCGGTCAGGAGATAAGCACAAAGCACACACATGCAGACCCTTCGGGCAGGGATCCAGAGTGCATCCGCAGGGCAGGTTCCTGGAGAAGCAAATGCGCTTCTTGTCGGGGGTCTGGGCACTACCTCCTAGTTTTCGGATGGCTTCGGGCACGCTGGGCTGCCAGCTTGCACGCTTGCCTTTACCTTTACCGGAACCCTTGCCAGCATCACCCTTCGAACCCTTAGCCGTCTTAGCTTCCCTTTCAGAAGGATGTGTCTTGGAAGGGGGGAAGAGGACTCACGCGGCAGCAACACAACCGTAACATCATATGATTGCAAGGCCGGCACCAAGGCATCATCGATGGGATACCGGCCGCTGGCATCACGCTTCGGGTTGACCTCATCCTCAATCAATTTGGTCCACACCAAGCGGTCGGCTGTAAGCAGCTGATGGACACTGGTGCGCGAGTACCCCGGAGGAGGCTCACGGCCCATATGTGCAAAAAGCTTTAAATTTAGGATATATTTCTCATGGGCCAAGAAGGAGGCCACTCCAGCACATTGAAGAGCAATCCCCCGCCTCTTAAGGGCCTCTTGCAACAAGAGCGCCGAGCCACAGGTAACCTCTGGCAACTCTTTCTCCTCGGAGATGGCGAGCTTTCCTTCCTCAAGCGACAAGACTTTGTTCTGAGCTTTAACTTGAGACCCCCGTAGAATGCTTATCACCTATCCAATTATTGCGTCATGGCTTGGGTTTGGGCGTGGACACGGCTTGGGTTTGGGGCTTGACACGGCTCGAACAGGCTGCTTCAAGGCACTACACGGCTCGGGTTTACGGAGATACATGGCTCTGTAGTCTATGCTGCTAATGGGATCCGGCTGCTGCCCTGCTTGTTTCTAGGCCCATGCGACTCTTGTCAGTTGTCGAACTGGCATCCAAAAGGTTCCCAAGTCCCAGGCTCAAATCCAGAAAGGAGAAGCCCCTTCAGGGCAACTCAGCGGGACAAAGGCCGTCATTGCAACGGTAAGGTAAGATTAATATGACGAATCTAAATCGAAGATAACATAGCGTAGCGTTGTATCGTCCATGAGCCCAGGAGCCGTGGGCAGTGAGGGACACACTGACGGATACACACTCCACCGATTCTGTAACAGATTGATAAATCCTTACACTTCGGCAACCTTCGGTATGTTGCAGGAGTGCGGTTTGTTAGACAGGAGTTCGCGGAGCTAAATGGTAAGGTAAGGACTGGAGTGGGTGCGGACGCACCGTCAGCATCATTCAGGAATGAATGAATCATTCGATTCGATTCATGTCTATGTTCTAAGTCGAACCATCTTCTGAGTCATCATTTGACCCGTCTGACATGTGCTCTCCAGGCATCTCCAACGTTTCCTGAGAGTCAGGTGCTTCGGACGATAGCGGGTTGCCCGCCCACTTGGCGCAATGGAAGCTCTCACGACCAAATCCCCACTTCGTGCAGATCACCGCCTTAGAGGAGTTTGTGACGCTAGATTTCTTAGATGTTTCGTTAAGTTAGCAAGTTAGCGACTTCTCAGATACATAATTTACATAATTATTACTAATATATTTTATTAATAATTAATAATTAATTAATATTATCTTATGCATCTGAGAAGTCGCTAACTCGCTAACTTAACGAAACAATATTAGCCACTATATGACTATATAATTATATAATTATGCAATCCCTGTCAATCAGTGAATTACTGTCACATTACCAGGGCCAGACCAGCACAGGCCAGGGCACTGCCATCATCACAGCTCCCAGAACTGGCACCGACATAGCGTTGCCTGACCACGGATCAGGACAAGGAGCAGGCAATTAAGTCAGTCACTGTCGGTCTGATGCTGCTGGTCACCTGGTCCGATGGTACAGTACGTAGTGCAGTAGATTCAGCGGTGATGTAACAGCAGCCTGCAAGGGATGTCAGGAAGGAGGAGGGTTTTCCCGCAGCGTGCTCCAAGATGACTCCATGGGAAAGCCTTGCCTTATACGTTCGATTCACTACAGTCACTACATGTAGGCTGCACACGCAGACCATCATACGGACGCGCATAAGCTCACGGCATTGCCATGAGGTGTGCTCCATTCAAAATCTTGCCACATCCGAAATGATACAATTTGGAATTCGTGGACAACCTCAGACAGAGATCGACTGAGATCGAGATCCCGATTCCGAGCACAAAACTATAAACTACAATGACAATTGACAATTACAGTAGCCACAACAGCAACCACTGCAGACTAACTTTAAAATATCTCTCTGCTACCCACGACACTAGCAATGTGTTTCGACACTGGAAACTGGTTCAATGACAGACAATCCGCACTTGATCGGACCGGACTCAGAATTCTGAATTGTTCAATGAGTGCATCATCACTGATCATCACTCACATGAAATTACCTGGACTCTGACGAAACCATGGACAAGTCACGCAGGGCTCCATCCATCAACACGGTAAGTCCCACGCTCCACACTTTTGGCGTAATCAAAAACCACCCCGTCCAATGGCTGCCCCTGCTTCTTCAGCTCCCAAAACAGAAGGTTCATATTGACCTCCTGACGATGCGATACACATCGGTCCCAGGCGGTATTGCGTCCACGTGCCCAGTTTGTATGCCTGCATGGATGAACAGAAAGCGCAATATGCAGGACGCAGCCAACATACCGATGGGCATTTGGCGAACTAACTGAACTAACTTGCAAGAAAGAGGCTGCGAAAATTCCGCATCATCCATTGAACCAATGTGAAGCCGTCGTTTCATCCGAGCCACGTCGCGTGCTCGGGACTCCGACAATCGTGTATTGCGTGCACGATTGCTTCGAGGGTCCTCGTGCTAGTGGCAAAAATATACTTTGTGGGGGGCTTCCTACTTCCTATTGATTGTTCCGACTACAGACGAAGACCAAAATAGACTATAAGACTATAGTGACTATAGACTATAACTTGTAACTTAACTATAACTCTATAACATAACTAGAACTTAGAACTTAGAACTTAGAACTTTATATTTATAACATGTTCTAGGCTAGGCTGTGGACTCTGGACTCTAGAATTGCCCGCTGTTTTTTTCCGCTCGGGCCGCTTCTCTATAGATGCGGGTGACCGAGGGCATTGCCTAATGCGCGGCGCGACAACGGATCAAGGCTAAGCTGTAAGTTGTAAGTTGTGTTGTAAACATTGATATGGACGGGCTATGGATTAAAGCCTCTCCCCGATGTCGAAGGGGGCGCGTCGGCGATTAGTTGGTGAAGGCTGAGCCATTCCCGCTTCCATCAGAACTTCCATCACATAAGAAGTGGTGTATTGTATGGTCCGCTGTACAATACGTTAGTAGTTAAGCTAGGTGTATGTTGTACGTTGTAAGTAAATGGGGGGAAGGCTGCTGCCGATTCGGCTAGCGCGATGCAGAACACCAAACAGAACATAAAAACTGTTGCCCCGCTACCGCAAACTTCACTTGCAAACAGAGCTACTTTGATACACTAAGACTCAGACTACGACACTAAGTTGTTCACTGTGTCTCACGGGCTACTGCATCGGCTGGTGCCGTACAAATGCTAGAGGTGCCAGCCCTGTTTCGGGCGGCCTACTTCTTTGAACTGATGCGTCTGCGTTTTGCCGGGGTCTCTGATGGAGGTGGCATATCAGCTGCACTCGGGCCATCGCGGCTGGAAGCGGATTTGTCATCCTTGGCAGCCTTCTTGTTCTTGCTGTCCTGGCCACAAACATTAGTTATAGTTAAATTAAACCGAATAGTGTTAGTGTTAATTGTTATTGTTCTAAGTTATTATGATATTATAAATTATAAATTATATATTATAAATTTATAAGTTACAAATTATAAATTATAAATTATAAATCACGCAACAAACGACTCTTAAAACAGTAAACTCTTAAGCTCCAATTTATTTAAATTTCATAGTCACTTGCTACTTGTTTCTGTCCTTGATGATGCGCTCCAGTTTCTCGGTGGCTTTCTGGGGCAACTGCTTCTTCAATGTGCGCAAGGTCGAAGCACTGTACTTGTAGAATGAGGCAGCAAGCGCTTGAACTGCATCCGGATCCTGGTGCACAAGCAACTCCAGCAGCATGATGCACGCGATGAGGTAGGCATAGCTGTCGACAGTGGGTGTCGCGTGGATTGCCGTCTTCAGCTTGTTGTAGGCGTCCAACAACACGGTTGCGCCCTCAAGGTCCTTTGCATGGCTCAAAATGATCTTCCACAGGTCCTGCATCTTGAAAAGCTCAATAAGGCATTTACTGCTGCACTGGTTGGTTTAGGTTTCGATTATTTCAATTATTTCGATCAGAGTAATTTTTCTCTTTAAAAAGCCTTACTAAGTATAAGTAGTCATTATAGAGTTATAGACATATCATAGAGTTATATTATATAAGTTATAGACTTATAGACTTATAAATTTATAGAGTTCTAGATAAACATTTTTAGTTATACAGTTATAAATAGTTATAAAGTTATACAGTTATACAGTTATACAGTTATAGAGACATGACAACAAACAACTGAGCTTCCTACTTTCTGTTGACTTCCGCACCTCCTCGGCGAAGTTGTCGTCTGTGCCATGTGCCTCGGCCTCCGCGAGAACTGAAGGGTCCATCTCTGCAAGACGGGCTGTGATGGAGTGATGCTGGTCCATCCAGGAAGCACGCTCCTGCCGGACCTCATCATACTTTGCTGCAATGGAAATGAAGGCCTCCTGTAGCCGAGCTGTCAATGCCTCCAGCTTGGTCAAGGCCTCTTGCTTGCCGGCGGCTTGCAAATCAGCTCCGTCGACCATATTCACTTGGACGTATAGCTTGAGGGCCGTCCGCGTGGCCTCTCGGTCCTCCATCTCCATCGCGGCAATGTCAACCTCCATCAACTCTGTGCAAGCACGGAGCGTGCGCAGGATCCCATCAGCTTCCTTGCCCAGGTACAAAACGCGAAGCATCTCCGTCTTCGCGATGTCCTCGTAGTGTCCTGCTTCGAGAAGGCGTCGAAGCCACTTGACCTGAAGCTTATGGTCAGCCGCCGCTCGGACACAAGCGATCATCTTACCACCAGCGGTCTTCAGAACACCTGCACTCCCGGCCACCAAAACAAAAACATATGTACAAAATTTATGACTCGACCTACTTAAGTTGAGAATAACGTGATGTATGTATTATCATTATCATGCCTGGAACGGCATCCAATGCAAGAGCTTGCTCAAGCTCGCCAACCGCGGCTGACTCCTGAAGCCGTATGACTGCCTTGCACGCCTTTTCAAAGTTCTCCAAAGTCAGCTCACGTTCTGCTGTCCAGCACAACGAACATGCTGACTCGACGTCTGTCCAAAGCGCCGTCAGCTTCTGTAGCTGCTGCTCCGCTCCAGCATAAACCTGCACCAGGAAGGCTGGAAGAGGAGCGAAAGTAATTTTAAAGTAACAGTACTCTAAATCCTGACAGTATTCTGCATTCTGTATTATCCTACTTCTTCTAAGTTCCGTAGCAGAAGCACAAAAGTAGAGTTAGTAATCAGTATATAATATATAATTTATATAATTATATAATATAACAGTATTTCAGTATATCAGTATCGAATCAGTACCAGTATTGGTATTAGCATTGGTGTAATGAACATCCAAAGCCTCATAGTGAAGCAGCCACTTCGTCAGGGCCGCCAGCTCGTCATGCGTAGGAACCATGTTTTCCGGGGATTCCGTGGTCGTGAACTTGCCCTGGATCCAAAGCTCCGCTGTCAAGTGAGGCTCCAGGAGGCCAATGAGCCCGGCACTGTAGTCCCGAACCAACTTCTCCTAGGATCGTCTTAAGGCCAGGTGCTTAGACTTAGACTATGAGTCTATTAGTCTATCTATTAGTAGTGGCAGTAGTAGTGTAGTAGTAGTAGCAGCAGCAGCAGTAGTCGTAGTAGTAGTAGTAGTAGCAGCAGCAGCAGCAGCAGTGAAATTGAGTAGTTGTTAGGGAGTGACCAATCATAGCCTAGCAGGCCTAGCATCCAACTTCGATGTGCATGAACGGAGCTCATCAAGCTCCGTCAGGTTCGCTGTGTGGGCCTGTGGGAGGACCTCGATGGACTTCATGATGCCAAGGGCCATCTGAATCTTCTCGAACTTGTCCTCCGGATGACATGATACAAACTTTATTTTATATCTAAATTATAATTACATAATTACATATTATGTAAATATAGTTATATAGTTATATAATTTATATAATAATTTAGTTATATTACTATATTATTATATTACTATATATTTAACTTATTTTTATTATATTATAGATAGAGACATAAAGACATTATAGAGAGCTTTGTAGCTTTGAACAAATATAAATAGAAATGTATTTATATTTATATTATATTTAATATATAATTTAAATTTAAAGAATATAAATTAACGTGTACCGTGTAACTGTATCTAATTACATTTCGATGACGATCTCTAGTATCAGTTTTCTGATCTGCTCATTACACCGTAGGAGCGAGTCCTCGACCAAAAGCGCACGCAATGACCCTACCGACGGCGAGGAGGTCATCTCAGTCACGTAGGCAACAGGGAAGCCTTGGATGATCTGCTGCCGCGTTCTGCACCACTGAAGCCGGGGTAACCGCACGTTTCGCAGCGCTGTCCAACGCCGCCCAAAGAGTCCTCCATGAAACGAATCAAAAGGGTTCAGCAACCATGCTTCATTTTCTAGAGGGTCTGTGCTACGGCTACGGCTGTGCGAGTACTCCTGGCCGTCCCTGTTGACGAACGCAGCAATGATGACAGTCGGACACTGAACGCACCCTTCAAATCAACGCACATTTTGGCGAAGAACGTCTCCAGTGGCGTGGCCTAGCACATCAAAAGTACTAGTACTAGTAACTTAGTAACTAGTAATTCAGTAATTCTGTAATACTAGTACTAGTACTAGTACTTCTACAATTACGACTATTCCTAGTACTCGTACTCGTTTCATTAATTCTACTAACGGAATTACTAAATTACTACTGTCTCGACTGTCTAACAACTTAGATATAGAACATGTTATTATAATAAATTTAAAAAATAATAAATTAATCAATATAAAACTATAGACTCTAGACTATAGACTCGCTATAGACTATGACTCTATGACTATAAACTATCCTTCCCACGCCACTGCTACTGCTACAGGTACCCTGTCAGGACCCCGGTTCGAGCCTTGCTCCAATCAGTCAGCATTGTCCGCAAGACTTGCGCATCCAACTTCATCAAGCTGGAAAACTCTCCTGCAATGTCTCCGATGTCGGATGTGGGCGGCTTCCAATTAGTCGTCACTTTGTTGAAGTCAACTGCCGGCACTGGACACCTGGAGGTTAAATTCTCCAGTACGGACTACTGACTCAAGGTCGAAACACCACAGGGACTATAGGCTATAGGCTATAGGGTCTAGGCCTAACTGCCTAACGAAGACAGTGACACAACTGTGACACAACCATATACAGAGTTAGCTGATTCGAAATATGAATAATATGATAATATGATAATATGCTTTACATGCACTCAACCACCACCCCACTATGTCGCCGCCAGCATTGAATTTCGACGGCACCAAACATGCACACACACACACACACACTCACACGGCACCACACATGCACACATACTCACACACACACACGCACACAGACTTCAAAAGAACCTTGCCATATAACCTCGCACACAAATTGACATATCATATAGTTTTAACTTGTAACTTGTAACAACTTGTAACTAAGTTGTAACATACATACAGTTACATGAATACATTTTAAATATAATAATACTAATAATAAAAATACAATACATACAGAGTTACATACACCATACCATAGTTATGCAGTTATGCAGCTATGCAGCAGTTATGCAGTTAAGTTATGCTGCTACACTACATAGTTTAAATAAATAATACATCGCAGTTACGTAAACACAACGTACGTAACATCAACTCAACTCAATCAAAGACTTGCCGAGACTTTGAGGGGAGCTGGCTTACCATCGCAGCGAACTTGTGCTGGATGCGAGCACGGCAAGCTCGGTCGAGCCACATGCTGAAGATCACCTGCTGCAGAGAAGGGACAGGAGCCTCTGCGTCCGTTCCGTTGCTGCTGTTGACAGCAGAGCCTGAGCCTCCCATAGCAGCAGCATCGTGATCAAGCTTGAGCTTCAGCAACCGCACTGAGATGATTGACTCACTGCTGAAACCGCAGACTTTGAAAAAAAGCCTTGAGCCTTCCTCCAGCTTGCTCTCCACATCAGTCATCTTCAGCGTCTCGGTAGCCGTGAACACAATGATGTTGTTCAACACTGTCACCTCTGTGTTCAAGAGAATTTGCAAGGTTGTGTCATCCATGGACTGCGTGACATACTCCTTGGGGTTCTTGGAGATATTGTTGAACAGCTCAAACTTGGCCTCGAGATCCAAACATCTGTCATTCAGATGATTGCTCTTTTGGAAGCCACCCTCATCACCAATAGACAACACCTTCGAAGCCATATCCCCCTGTGCCTTCGCTTGCTTCTCGATATCCTTCTTCTTCGGGCGGTTCTGCCACAACGTAGCGTCGTCGAAGTTCTCGTTGGTTGACTTAAGCAGTTCATCGGCTTTGTCCAACTCGGATGGCTTGGCCTTCTTTGTCGGATTCCCACCACCATCTCCAACCGTCGGATTTCCTCCACCACGACCCTTACCACGCCCCTTTGCCTTGGATGGCATCTGCGACGGACGCTCCGGGCTGGGTGGTCCGTTCTGGCTACCACCATTGCCGACCGGATCGAGGAAGCTGCTGCCCAACAACGGTTCTGCCGGCGGTGCCACTTGTTTGGCACTGCGCTTGTTGCCCCTGGCACTCGGTGCTGCACCCATATCAAAGATATTGAAGTCAAGCGTCATCTGAGAGGCAGGCTCATTCTGCTTTGCATCTTCAGGCCCAGCACCCTCGCACTCAATAGCGCGGGCCGAAAAATGAGTTGCAACATCACGGCGGACGTCCTCGATGTTGCGTGCTTGGTTCGACATTTGGACAAGTCCTTGGGCTCGCTCCCCAAATATCTTTTGCACGTTCTCTGCATCCCCTTGATGTTCCATGTCTTCCTGAAGCTGGAAGTGGTTCCAATCACACACACGGAGGACATAATTGATGATTCTCAAAACTTCAAAACTGATCAAAACTACGCTATTGACTCTGTATTAAACATAGAGCCAACTTAAACTAACATCTTACAAGTTACATGTTGCAAGTTCTGCACATGGATACAGCCACATACACACACCATTCACCACACAAAGGACCAGAACGTGGAGGCAACACGGTTTGCTAATTTGTTAAAGACAGTCAAATTGTAAGACGGTTTAAGGTTCAGGGTTTTAGGTTTCCTGTAGCTGCAGGGTCATAGACTAGGTTCATAAATTCATAAATGGACAATGACTCGGCAATGACAATATTAATTCGAAATTGACTTACTATTTAATAATATAATTTCTGGATTACTGAATCGGTCGAGTCCTGCTGCTTCTCGGCTGCCGTCCGGCAACCCACGCGGACCTTCTTGCGATTGCCCTTGAACAGCAAGACGCCCGGCAGGCCGTTGTCGTAATGGATGGAAACCTTGCAGACCTGCGGCTGCATTGATACGTTACGTTACGTGTATGATTCGATTGTCTAACTGTGCAACTTCACGGTGTAAAGGTCTAGTAGCGACCGTAACAGCAGCGTAAGTGTAAATAAGTGTAAGTTTAAGCGTAACTGTACCGCTGCAGGGAAATTGTCTAGACTGGCAGCAGGTGGGGACCTAGTAAACACTAAGACACTGAATCTATATGTTAAACTATAGGACATGAAATACAATTCCAACAGAACACAGCACAAAACCGATGTACAGTGTGGGTGTGTATGATATTGTATGTGAACCTATGTGAACCTGTGTAGGTATACGGATACGTGATTTAAGGTTACAGTTGTGTTTTAAGTTTGCGTGGGGCAGCGTGAGGCCTGAGACATGAGTGCGCGTACGTGTGGCGTGAGTCTGTAGTTGCACAATCCGTACATGTTCAACCAACAGAACTCACGACTCTAATGTCACACGACTCTATTCGATGGAGCCCCCCCCCTCGAATGAAGGACAGGATGTATCTGTATGAGTCTGTATGAATGTAACGTAACGTAACTAACGTAACTTAGCATGCCAATGTTGCCATGCCCATGTTGCCCATGACTCAAGACTCAATACTAACTCAATACGACTCTGTATACAAGACTTCTTCAGCTTCATGCTTTGCGCCTGCTCAGCGGCGTGCATCTGCTTGGCCAATGTGTCCACGTCTGAAGCACGCATGCCCGCCTCTTCCACAAGGTATTCCAAGAGCGGTACCCACTCTCCCTCCCTGAACTTGTCCACGTAGGCTTGCTGTTTGAGGATGCTCTTGACATCAACTTGCTCGCCTTTGACTACCCGGGACCCAGGCATACCGCATTCTTCCCGATGGAGATTGAAGGAATCTTCAATCTCCTGAAAGCAACAAAAACAAAACTACACTTCCCTCCCCCCCCCCCAGATGTAGAACTTCGAAAAGGAGTTGTATTGATATGATATCAATACCTCCCCTAATAAAACTAAACTTACTGCGAGTCTCCCTGGATTGCCGGCGGGCGTTCTTCAGTGCTTGGCAACTGATGCGTCCGAACTTGTTGCACCGAGTTTTCTGGCAGGGAAAGATGCATGGCAGCTAGGGTTCTAGTTCTTGTTAGTTCACTAGACTAGAACTATGAGCCTATGGGACTCAAACTATGACAACGACTCCTAGCTTCTAATCGAATCCTAACTTTTTCCTACTTTACTAGCTCCTAGCATTGTATGTATGGACAGTCTCCATTTGTCAAGCTGTCTATTTAATTTGGCTTGCTTGTTGGAATTCCAAACATTTCATTCTTTAAGTCTTTAAGTGTTTAGTTACGTGTTTGTGATCTTACGCTGGCCTCACAACCCCAGCATTCCCACCCATCTGGTTCACGGCCGTTCTCCGTCTGGCGCACGCGGGCCCACTTGAGCGGGACCTGTCTGGGGAGGAGGTACTTGTCAACCTGCTGATAGGATTGCCCACACTGTTCGCATTGCTTTGCAGGAGCGGGGGTAGCAGCGTTCCGCATCGCCAAATCCGTGGACTCGGGATGGCTGCTTTGGTCATCGTCGTGAGAGTCACCACCCTGACTCTGAGTATCCGCCACCGCCGCACCATACAAAGCCATGCCGCCCAGCATCATGATGAAGATGCAAAGCGGTTGCACTGCACTTTGTTTCACTTCGCAAGAAACGCAATCAGACTCAGACAGCTCAAGCCGAATGCTAGCCCACCAGCCGCAAGCACATGCAGCACATGTGCAGTGTGCACAGTTCAGGTCAGCACCAAACCAACCCCTTGACAAGATGCAGCCGCACTGCTGTGTCAGTACGTTTCACTTCCGAACTTCCGAACCCCTGTCCTATCATGCTACGACCTTGACGATACGACGTGTGCTTTGATTTCGGAGTTCGGACTGACTGCGTGACGAACGGCTTATCATGAATCCTGTATCCTGACTCTAGAACCTTCAATCCAGAATCATGAATCCTGAGGCACATATCGTGTGAATCCGTAACAATTCAAATTTTAAGTTTTGAGTAATTCAACCAACAAGTCATTCACCAGAAAAGCAATTGTCGGGAACGTCGGGAAACTGGTATTACGGTAAAAAGTTTATAATTTATAATTTATAAGTTAATAATTTATAAGACTGTATAACTGTATAAGTTATAAGTTATAAGTCATTCACAAAAAGGGAGGGGGAGGCCGCCCCCCNCGGCTCGGCCCATTCTGGACTCTCGAGGACTCTCGAGGACTCTCGAGGACTCACGAGGACTCCAGAACTGTAGACACGGCTCGGCCCATTCTGGGGTCTCCGAGGACTCTCGAGGACTCTCGAGGACTCACGAGGACTCTGGAACTGCAGCCACGGCTCGGCCCATTCTGGGGTCTCGAGGACTCTCGAGGACTCTCGAGGACTCACGAGGACTCTAGAACTGTAGACACGGCTCGGCCCATTCTGGGGTCTCGAGGACTCTCGAGGACTCTCGAGAACTCTCGAGGACTCATGAGAACTCACGAGGACTCTAGAACTGTAGACGCGGCTCGGCCTGTTCTGGGGTCTCGAAGACTCTCCAGGACACTCGCGGACAATCGAGAACTTTGGAATTGCAGTGACGGCTCAATTCATTCTTGGCAATTCTTGGGTATCGAGACTGATATCACTACTGATGTTGATGTCACTACTGATTTCAACTTTCCGTTAAACAGACAGCTGAAAGGGCTGCTGACGAAACATAACTTAACATAACATGGTCACATAGTGGGTCCGGTCCGAGTAACAAAGTTACACCTCCAAAAGTGCAGCTGGGAACAAGGGCGGATGAGAGTAGGAACAAAAGGGTGGGTATGAATAACAAAACTGGGATTCCCCCTCCCTTAACAAAAAACTTGATAAAAGAGGTTGGTGAGATGATACTAACTACTAACTAACTAGTACTACTAACTTTACTAACTGTACTACTAACTACTAACTCTTTTAACATGATGCCATCGTGTCAACTTCAGAATACATGAGTTGTGCCGCTTGTGCCGTCAGGGTTCATGATGTGTGGCGTGGGTCCGTCTGAATCATCCAAATTCTGAATATACACTGACGACTCACGACTGCTGACATCACTGGTGTGACATGATCACTCATGTCACATGTCATGTCATGTCATGTCACAATGTCGCGGGCCCTGTCCTGTTCAAAAACAACACCTTTCTCGGCTGCACAAGCCTCAGCCCAACGCCTGAAGTCGTCCGCGGAGTCTTGGCAAGGTGCCACCGACTGCAGGTGGGTCGTGATGATATGGCAGATACAGTCCTGCAACAATCGAGATTCGAGATGGGTTGCTGCTGGAGGGCTCATACTAACTTGTTACTAGTTACTCCTGATTCAAGAATATGAACTTATCATTTCTTCTCCGCGTCCAATGTCCCCTCGTCGTTTCCAGTTGGGTCACCGTCCAGATCGTTGGTCTCGGCCAAAATGAAGTATAACCGAGGCCGGACGTGTGGAAGGTCGAAGTCACGAGAACTGGGCGCGAAATTTTTACTTTAAAACCTAGGGACCTAAAGGTGCTAAGGGAAGCAAGCAAGATTCGATAATGATAATGGTAATCGAATCGATATGATGATATGATACGATATGAATTTGATCTTTGATAGGGTCCGCTTACGGTCTAACTTGAACACCTACCACCGCAGCCACAAACCTAGAAATTGAGATCTCTGCACCCGAAGGATGAGGATGACCTGAAACAGCACAAAACCATGTCCTTTGTTGAAACCTCTGACCTTTAGCCTCCAACTTCATCTGGCCATTCCGAAGATCCACCACAGTTTCCGAAATACGAGTTGCAGTGATTTGCTGTGGCATGCTGGAGAGCTGCTGCAAAAGAAGAACTCGTGAACAATAGCCTGGAATCAATGACAGGCCCAGGCTCTCTCCATCCTGCTTGATTCCCCGCATCAGAAAATCTATCGGAGCCTGCGAGAGCAGTTCCAGTTTGGAGTAGCTTGAGGCAGGGTATGATATGATTCGATGATAATTTTAATGATGACAAATGACAAACATGACTCGTCCTGGGTTTAGAGTTTGGGTTCAGGGTTTAAGGTTTAGCGTGTAATCGTTGATATGATGATCATATGATTCATATGATGGGATATGCAGCAGCTATATGCAGCTATGCACGCAGCTGTGCAGCTATGTCATGCATCTAGCAATTTGATTTTCACTGACTAAGACTACGACTGGTACTACACATGAAGACGGATTGTCAACTTGCTGCCAACGAACTAGCAGCTGGTAGCCTGGCCTGAAATGTAGTTGGGGTCCGAGGGGGTCTCAGCGCGCTTATCTGGTTCAGGGGCTTAGGCGGTGCGGGTGGAATAGGCAGTCAAGGACTGTCTGGGACGTTATGAGTTATGAGTCCGGAGTCCTAAGTACGGTTTAGAGTTTAGGGTTTAGGGTTTAAGTTATAAGTTTTAGTTATAATTGTTATAATTTATGCGCACTCTCTCTTGCTTGTTCTCTCCCTCTCTCTCTCTCCCTCTCTCTCTCTCTCTCTCTCTCTCTCTCTCCTGCTCCGTCACTCTGTCTCTATTAGTCTATTATTCTCACTGTAGAGCGGATTTCCTTTTCCCATCCCCCCCCAAAAAAGAAACACTGCATCGTCTGCCTGAGTGAAACTGCGCAAGCAATGCATCACACCTGCAAGCGCTAGCATAACAACATAAATCTTAACGATGGCCACGGCTCGGTGCAACCATCGCCTTCGACCAGCAGCACTTGCTAACATGAGTTTGAGGCTGCCAGGCTGTGCAGCAGTCGGGCAGAACGGAAGGCCTGACACTAATTGCTAATGACTCATGTACTAATGACTCTTAATGCTCTTAATGATGCACTGATGACCCAGACAGCCCAAACAGACCCTACTACCCTACTAAGTCCTAAATCCTGAAACCTATCCTAACCAAAACGTAGCCCAACGTAACCTGACTTGGGCTGTGGACCTTACGTTATAAGTCTCTGATTATGACTCGACTATTTCATTCACAACTCACAACTAATTATGTAACTTATGTAACTAGACTATAACTAAACTACTCTGAAGTGTGAACTATGACCAAAAGTGGAAAATACTATGATTATAAAATAAATAATTACTACATTACATAACTAAGACTACAACTACTGTCTGTAGAGTATGTATGGCATATAATGAATCCTATAATCCTATAATTCAGATAATGCGTAGCCCACTTTGCTGCTTCCTGCGGCTCCTGCAACAGACTGCAGACTGCGTCTCAGACTGTCACTGAACGTTGATTGATCATTCGGAGCGTTTGCAAATCATGCAGGCTGCGTTCAAACAGCTCCTTATCGAATTCACCAATGCCGGGTTTGGAGACTTGCCGCTGTAGCCAAGCACATGAAGGGGCGTGCAAGCTAGCAGGCATCGCCGTCACACAAGTTGTGTGAATCGATTTGCTTGGTTTCTGCAAATGAGTCGCTAGTTCAAATTTCGCATCTCCAGGATCCATCATTCCACTGCAAATTGTACACTTACTGCGTCTTTTCACAACTCCAACGCCTACCAGACCCAGTGTGTGATTGAACTTGCTCTTGACTTCGCTACCGCCTGCAGCTGCAGCACTGCTGAGCACACTGGGTGACTCGATGTCTTCCTGCAATCCGCGGCCTGATGCTGACGCTGACCCTGACACAGGTTCATCTGATGCAGATGATGCTGCTTCGACAACAACAACTGCGTGCTCCAGCTCCTGATGCTGGGAATCCGAAAGCTGTATCTCCAAGTCATCTGCATCGCTCGGCTTGGGTTCTCCTTCTGCTGCTGCTGCTGCTGCGGGAGATGGGCGCTTGCCCCCACCCGCCGGACGACCTCCTTTGCCGCCTCTGCCTCTACCTCCGCCCCTGCGTGGGGTAGCTGCTGCCTGGGGCAGAATGCCAAAAGGCAGAATTGATGTTGCCCGGCGTGGTACTGCATGGTCCCTCTGTGGTGGCAACTCCACTGTGGTACCCACGTGTATAGGATGTTGCGCATCAGGGCATACAGTAAGGCAGTTACCATGTGCGGCTGTGTACTCGGGGACGTAGTCATAATTGGAAATATGAGCTTCTGGATCCATGCCCCTATGCTAGCACGGGCAGCCTTAGCGTAAAACTCAAAGATTTCCATACTGGAGCCCAGACAGGCCCGATTGGACGCCTGATCAACGACCGGAACGAAGGTAGAACCTCCTGCTTCTGTTGGATGCACTTTCAAAAGCACGTGCGCCAACGGTCTCAATGACGTGCATCCCAGCACCCACCAAGAACCGGTGACGGTGTTCCTCAAGAAATCCGGTCCTGAGCCTCTACTTGAACTGGCTGTTGCTTCCTCCACGACACGTGGTGGCACAAACGCATGAAACTTGAACAAGTCCCCAGCACCCAGCTTTAACCTAACCAGCATCGTCTGAAACTGCGCTGCCATGCGCATCACGTCGGCATGTGTCTTGCTGGATTGGCACACACCAGCAAAGCAGTCGGCACAGGGCCGGAAGAGTTTCGGAGCGCGATCAGGTTCTGGATTGGGCACAATCCTTGTATGTGACACACAGACAGACAGTAGCAACGATGCAAGTAAGTAAATACAATATTACTATTAATATAATAAGTAATAATAAGTAATACACGTTAATATAAGATACAAAAATTTAATAATAATATAAATATAAGTAAGTTTGAGTAAGTAATATAATATAAGTAACATAAGTCAGCCACTTAGCCTGAGCCTAGACTTAGCCGAGTAATTCTACATACTTGTATAATCTGTATAGTCTGTATAGACTGTATAGTCTAGAGTCTAGTATACCGTATACCAGTATACAGAGTACAGTATAATCAGTATACTTTAACTTAAACTGTATAATATCCAATTTAATACTAATACAGTCCTATCCACTTTGTCCTAAAATCTGAAAACAACCGACATCCAGAAACCCGTAAAACAGAAGCACCCTTCAATTTCATCGAAGACTTATTCCGATTCCAACCTATTCCGTTTTACAACCTAACTTAACCCAAAGTCCTGAACCCTAAGCCCACCGCCCCAAAACCTAATTAAGGACCTGACTACTCTGCTGAGTCAGGGCACTCTGGGTTGTATCCAAAGGCCCCTAGGATTTTCTCCTTTGCCGTCTCTGCACTGATGTCCTGCACATGGCCAGGCTTCAAAGCTGACACATGGCTTGCCAAACCCAAACCATGACTCCACGACGGATGCCCAGCAATAGCACTCAATGACAGGTCCAATCTCTGCTGACCAAGATGTTTGCTCTGAGACGTGCTGAGCTTTGCGTGTTCACCGGAAAACCGCAACAACTTTCCAGCAACTGCCTTCTTTGCCTGCGTTTCGTCGTGTGCCTGCGCAGCAAACACAGCCTTGCTCTCCGCTGGCATTTGAGACCATCTAGTTGATAAATCATTCTGGAATGATTTGTGTTCTGCACTACCCACTCTCATCTTACGTCCCTTCATCTCTTGCTTTTGAAAGGCGTTGTACCCACGACCATACTGCGTGAACGTAAACACCACCTGGTTGGGAGAGGCTAGGTGGGATTGGAATTCGAATTATCTCAATGTCAATATTGTCAATATCAATAACTTAACTTAGCTCATTAGCCCAGTAAAGTCTAATTTACAGGCTAATTCAATTTAATTTAATGATCTACTACGGAACAGAATGAAGTTGATACGGTGTCTAAAACTTATCATATAGTCATATATCATATATGAGTCATATAGTCATATAGTAGTCATATAGTATTTAGTATTTAGTATTCGTGATTAGTAATTAGTTGTTAATAAGTTATTATTAAAATATTCAATAATATTCAGCATTCATATATTAATATATTAATATCAATTGGATTATATCAGAGTGACTCATTGTTGTGGAGTTATGGACCACTACGTGAACTTAAACCTCCGAAACCCCCTACTCCTACCGCTGGCAGCACGGCCGATGTTTGTATTCCTCCCATAGGCGCTCGATGTAACCACATGCTTCTTGCAGGGACATTTTTGAAGACAGCCAGCAGCTTGTACGACAACTTCTGCGTCATGTAGTACATGCGTCTGTTGGAGTCAGTCACAGCACGCACAAGCAATGGGAACAGGTCTTGGAAATGGAGCCCAGTGAGGCTTGTCACTTCATCTGCCATGAGAAGCAACTCCGTGAAATCTTGCAACGTGGTCAGAGCTCGCTCACCGGAATAAAAACCCCAGTTTTTGTTCCGAATGTTCTGCGCAGACGCATCTGCCTTACTGTTTTCTAGCTTAACGCCTTTCTGTTTAAGCAAGAAACGGACACGCAAGGTTTCCACCAAGGAGATGTCGTCCATAAGTTGCCGCAGGGGTTGCGCAGAGATCAGCGCTTTGAACAGCAAGACCTGAGGCCACTAGACTAGCCCCAGATGGTAGGTTCGTGCCGCATGAAAACTATAAATGACTATAAATGACTATAAACTATGATTTATGATTTTGATGAGTCTCTTATAACTTATAAGTTCATGCTTTTCCGAATTTGTATAATATTACTAATATTACTGTAATATAATAATAATAATAATAATTAATAACAGTATAAATATAAATATATATTATATAATATAAATATGAAATATGTATATTTATATTATATAACAAAAATAACTCAACCTAACCTAATTACAAAATACCAATGATAGTATTTTTAATGATATGCTAACAGAATAATTTGCATCAGATGATTGACCCAACGACAAGTGGGAGCTGCCTAAGATAAGCCAAGGAGCATGGAAATCAGATTCAGTCAATGCTTTCTGGCATTTGCTGACTCGGACTGCTTGCTTGTCGGCAAAACTCATGGCGGGATCATCCTCGTCCCAATCTGTCCGGTCCTTCTCGTCTTTGGGCGTGCACTGTGTGATCAAAAACTTCAGGAAGCCATTGGTTACAATCCCTCGAAGGACCCACCTCACGGCTTGGGAGTACTATGACTGTATGACTATGACTCTATGACTATAACTTATAACTTACTTATAACTCATGACTCATGACTCATAACTCATAACTTAACGAAACTCACAGGACTTCAGAAATTCATTGATTGATTCATTCCAATTCATTCCTGATGGAAACATATGCAGCTAAGTGACTCCAGAAATGGCTCCCAATGCTTCCACCGGTATAGCAGTGGCTCGGATGGAAACGATTGAAACAGCAGTGACAATGCTTCTCGAGCACTTTGTTTACTGATCTCTTCATTAGCACAACAACCGCTGCAGCACCAATGAGTCCACTCCCCCTGCTGCCAGTTGTCGCGGGCACTCTCCCAGTCTCCGTTGAACATACGCAGCACTAGTTTCCGCTGTTCGGGTGTCAATGAAGAGCCTGCTGCCAATTGCAACATGAGATCCTGTTTTTCTTGGCATGCTTTAACCGACTCAGGCAATTCAGCCGCCACGACTCTGTCCATCTTATTTACCAAAGTACCAATGCCGTCCTCAATGCTTTGCTGGAACTTGGACCCTCGCATGGCTTTCGCAAGCCTAACTGTTGAAGCGGCCAAACCGTCGATGTACAAGATGTTCGGCCTTCTCGACAGACAGGCCTGACAAACAAGTGAGCACAATGACAATGACAGTTACATTACAAGCTACTGAGCTAGAGGTCAATTTATTTAATATGTAAATAAACCCACGAACGCGTCACTTAGGTCCAGTCCGCCTGATGGTGTAAGCAGTTCACTTCGAGATTGACAGTGCTGCACGTGTTTAGATCATGCGATGCCCGCAGCTGATTCCATCCGTGATGCTCTGCCGCAATGTGCATGAAATTCGCCGGACAGGCGTCAGTACCTGAGGCACGTTTGTCAGTGAGTTGCACAAGCACATTCCTCCAAAACAAACTCGGCTGTGACTGTCGTGCGTCACGGTTCTCAGGCCCCGACAGTGAATGATTAACTTCAGTGGCATCTTTTGAAAAAGCGTCCACAAGCCAGCTCCTCCCAACCACTGGGAACCTCGTGTGTCAGAATGAAGTAATCAATCACAAACTCTGTCCATTAAATTGATTAATAATTAATAATTAATAATTACTTAATAAGAACTTCAAATTCTATTTTTCTAAGTGTCTAAGTCTGCAGAGGTTAAGTAGTTGTTTAGTGTTAAGTCAAGTTATACTTTAAATTTTTTTAATTAGTTTGAATTAACTACAACAATAGATTTGACAATATTGGCTTTATCCGGCAAGCTACAGCCGTCACTGCACAAGACACACCATCTCTTCAGCCTGTCGTGGATTGTAAACCCGTTAGCCTTTGGAAGAACCTGTGCCGGAACATGAATCTGGACTGTCTCCCCGTTTGTGCCAGGGTCGGGCGTGCACACGTCTTCAACCTTCCGCACGAATACCCTTTGCACCATGCCCATCAATGATTGCCGCTTCAAAGAGCCCCGCTTGGATCCTTTTCCCCGTTCCGCATCTAAGCCAGCATCCTGGTTCAGGAACACGTTCGTATCGTCATGTAAGATTGTCACCTTGTCGTAACAATGATTCTCAGTCCCAACACGGCTCAACTGCTGCTTAACCGCCAAAACAAAAACATGTATATTGGAACCGTACATCAAAACCGAACAGTAGCACCGTACATCAACTATATAATTTAATATAATATATAATATAGTTTAATACACTTGTATTATAAAATTATGAAACTATAATTATTCAAGTTAAATAAAATATAATTATAAGTTTATAAGTTTATAAGACTATATATGTAGCTGTAGTATTGTAGCAATAGTACAGTATTCATTGTCATTATGAGTTGTGTCTTCACTATTTAAAGAATAATAGTAAGTATACTTGCAGCCCTGGTTAAGTTATCAAAATCATACACCTTCTAGGGCATGCTCGGCCTTCGCTGTTCTAGATAAAGCACCTCGCAGCAGACCCAGCTGAATACGAGCACTGTGAGCGGAGCACATGCCCTCACGTGTTCCGCTGACAGCATCTTGAGCGGCAACCCCAGGATTGCTGCCTAGCTGATCCCTCCGTCGCTGCGGCTGCAAATTCGCAGCTGCTGCATATATGCTGGCTAACGACATCGCCACATCACATTCCAAACTCTCTTCTTGGGCCCATCGCATGCGACATGCCACATCCCGTGCCTATGCTGCACATGTCTAGTTATTGCTCTACTTCGCTGCCCCAGCCTTACGTACCTACCCTCACCACAAGGATGACAAACTCAGATTCCGTGCCTCATAAGACGTTCCTGGAGTTTGTCCACGCATTTTCTTCAGGCATCCCGACACATTCTCGAGCACCGCAATCCTGACATCAGACGTGTCGGGATTTTGGACTATGTTGTTAATTCAATAAGCAAGCCAGCAGCTAGATAAGCTCTTAAATGACAATAGATAGTAGTACAAATAATATTAATAATACAGTACATCACAGTACATCATATTATTTGATAAGGCACCGTGGTCGACGACGGCGGATATGTCGTGCGCATTCTTCGAAAGGTCGCACACGATCAGCCTGAGATGTAAACAAAACGATTCCGAACGCATCTGTCATCTACCAACATCAAGGTCAAAAGCCTGTCAGTCGTGTGACGAGTCGTGTGTATATAATATATCATATCCAAGGGGCGAGGTGGCTATCGCTTTCAAACATCTGCGCCACGCTTTCATGGGTGAAGCGCTCGTTTGAATACGAGGAAAAAGCCTTGCATACAAACCCAGCCACGAACAAGTCCTCCTTGTCATACGCCTGAGATTCTCAGGACTCAGAGTTCGCAGGACTCATGGAAACACAAGCAACAAGCATGATTCATGCGGCATGCGGCGGGATGATTCATGATTCATGATCTCATGATCCTTGCATCCTGGTTGCTGGCAGGTCAGCGGCAGGCAAAGGCGGACAGCTGCAAGAATGCATGTCACACCAGCCGCCCACCCTGAGCAAGAGATAGTCGATTATTTAGATCTAGATCTAATTTAGATTCGTATCTACATTGTGGTACCGGCCACATAACGGATCGTTGAATGTTTTCTTGCGTGACGCGCCTCGTCCCTGCTATATCATGGAAAAGATGCACGATGGAGGGCTGCGTCTCTTTCAAGAAAGCACGCACGGGTCCCTCAGTGCCGAGAATACTACGGGCACGATTCGGGAACAAACCTTACCAAACTCGATGCGAGAAAGACTCGCTCCTGTCACTCGCCGCAAGTTCAACAATGTTATGTCCGCCCACCAGCATCTCCAACACCACTGATGGAGCCCCACTGCCAGAGCAGGCAGTCACCATGACCTTGCGCGACGCGATCACTATTCCGACTGTTGACTTCATGTCACATGTTGAACAGTTGAATTTCATGACATCCGGTAGTCGAGAAGCTAACGGCTTGCATACACGTGTATGCAGCTGCTCCGGGGATACATCAAGGATCTCAAGATAGCGTTGCAGCCACGAGAAGGCCCTTGGCATCTCTACCCGGCCGACATTGTTCCCACGGATAGATCTGCTCCTGCTGAATGTGTTTAATTCTCACGACCACAGAATTTTCACGATTCAATCTTCTCAGAATACCTACTCTGCTGTGCGAGGTCCTGCCACTGGAGGAAGAACCATCGTCTGACGACGCAGACAAGTCGTCCGGCCGGGCATCCATATATATGGACGAAAGAGACATCGCGGCACGAAGTCTAGCCCCCTAGACACTGCTCACCACTGCTCTACCACGGCGTGTCTGTCTGCCTCACAGCTATACAAACATGAGCTGGTAGAACTGAATAATCAACGACTGTGAATCATCTAAGTCATCGAAGCATCTGCGGTTTAGCATATCATATCATTCTGGATTCTAGACATATTGAAGCACAACTTGCACAAAAGATGCCCACGAAATGGCATCATCTTTGCAGACAATCAATCACGCCGACAGCCGACACCTGAAACCATCGGACATAAACCTAACCTCGCTGAACCAAGCCATCACCCAAATTTAGATATCGATGAACCAAGCCGTCACCCGAATTTAGACATCTTCGAACCAAGCCGTGACCCTACTTTACACAACCCAGACCCACACCGTCTCCAGATATTACACAAGATTGGACCCAACCAGGACCCTCATTTGGACAGGACCGTGTCCTCAACATAGCCTGCCCCAACTCTGCCGTCAATCAGTGAATGTTAAGCATTCCACGGTCGTTTCAAGCTTTAACATTCTGAATCTCATACAGCTCAGGGGCTATGTAGCGCAGCTGCCCTTCTCTCTCCATCCGGCAGGCGGCATTCAGAAGGGCATGCGATGGTTCCAGTGGGCCTTCGACGACGACCCCGGGAATGCTGGCCTTCACAGCCTCCATCCTCTTCTGACGCTCCACAGTCGGCACATTGCGGGTGGCCCACTTGTCAGGCTGAGTGACCTGATCACGAAGATCGGTAAGCAGGAGAGCCTGGCTCTCGAAGAGGAGCCTCTTCACACTTCCCTTCTCCCCCAACAAAGCAGCCGGGATCAAAGATGCAATGAAGTCATCAAACTCAATCTGAGGCAAAGGGGAGTCACGGCTGAGGCCAACCTCGGTACATCGCAACTGGAAGTGATGCGCACTTTCTACAAGGGACGTCATGTTGAGCCCCAAAAACTGGCAGAGAACAAAAAGCTCAATCTCACACAACCCAGTGCTCGCCAGCATGCTGTCAGAAGAAACTCACATGAGCACATACGCCCTGAGCACATTCCCCCACAAATTTTTCCCTAAGTTGCACGACACACTTCGCGCTGGAGTTCATACTCCCATCACTTGTACATCAAACGTTGCGCCGGCAAGTCCGGCACTCCGTGCCTCGGCCGATCTCCTCTCTCGTCGCTTGACGATAGTTCTTGTTGACCGGGCGCCCACATGCGAGCAACATGGGAGCCTCTTCAGGACTTGCAAGCAAATGCAAAACTCCACTTCCCGTGTGCACATACCACACTTGATCGGCTGCAGAAACCTTAGCCGTAGCCCGCTTCCATCGCCGCACTACCGGCTGTGCTTCCTCACCTGCTGAGGAACTCGAGGAGGATTTCGAAGACTCACTCTCCGAAGTTTCCTGCTCACCTTCTTCAGATTCGTCGCTGCTGATGACCTCGATTTTGACGGGCTTAAGGCATGACACACCAGCTGCATTGTCACTCGGCCTTTGCTCAGGAATGTCGCCTTGCTCAACACGCTTTGGGAAGTAACTGGAACGACTGTTGTCCGGGAAGAAACGTCCTGCAGCTATTTCACGGATCATGTCTTGCAGCCTCCTGACGGGGGCCGCTGAGAGCTCTCTGCTGTAAATGGCCTGAGTGGTCCTCTTCATCCTTGGGTGCGAAGGTCAGAGGCCCCCGCACCGAGGGCAGGGACCTACCTGCAGCCTTGAATGCATCGAGGGCTTCGTCGATCCAGCACTTACCATGCACACCGATCATAGGGATGAGGATCGGGAGGAGCTTTGCCTTAAGCTGCACCTTCCTGGCACCTTTATGCTGAGAAACCTCGAGGACAAGCAGTGGGTAGTCTGCTCCGGGTGGGCAGTCAACTTCCACAGACTCGATGAACAAGAGATCGCTCGGGCGGGCTCGTGCATACAGTCGTATCAGCAGGGATGCAAGGAAGGCCCTATCGAAAGCATGTAAATTGCGTGCTTCCAAGCGCGCATGCAACTCAAGAACCTGTGCGACAGTGAGATCTTTGGCTTGACGGAGCTTCCTCAAGTTGACAAGTTGTTGCTCGGCCGAGCCACTTATGCGCTTCGACTCAATGATCCCACCAAGCATGAATCCAAGCACAAAATGAGCAAACCTGAAAGCACTCAAGACCGAAGCAGCCTTATAGATGCAGGAGCACCAGTGGCCTTGAGGTGCTGCATGAAGTTCCAAACCTGCACCTCGTGAAGCCTGTCGGACGAGGAGGGCTCATAGACATCCAACCACCGGACGAAAGACCAGAAGGACGCTGCACGCTTGTGAATGGTGTGAGGAGACTTGACTCCCACTGCCGCTGATACGGCAGACTCCACCGCCGAATAAAGGTTTTCGTCGGTACTCTGGCCTTCCACCACACACGAGTGGAGAGAGCAGGAGGCAGAAAACCTAATAACCAAGCGACTCCACATACCAACACCCTGCTCAAGCTTACGCTCCCTTTCAGCAGCTGGGTCCCTAGCAGCGGCACCCAAAGACACGGCCCAAGCAAAAATTGCTCCTTGCGATGCTTCCTTGGCGGGGGGCCTAAGATGTTGCCTCACCTGTGCACCACAAGATAACGGTGGAATCGCGGCTTCCTGCTTGAAACCACTCAAGGGATCCCACGCGCAGTCAGGATCCAGCACACTTTTTGCAAAGTCGGTCTCCCAAGGAAAAGCTTAAGACCTAAGTCAACCCCTCCGAACCTAGCAACATCCTGCTTGACAAGGCCTCCTACAAAGGAACCCAGGGCGTCATCAGCCTTTTCAAGGTGCGAAACAGCCTTCGCTGTACCGGCTATGCTCGGAGCACAGTCAGAGGCACCTACCCCTGCGGCTGAGGTGTCAAGCCCTGCCTGGCGTCCAGCTGTGACAGACAAGTCGGAGAGTGCACCTCCGATACATACACCTCCGACTGAGCTTTCCCCCCTAGACCAGTCAAGCAGTGGCTCAGGCACACTAGACTCGCGCTCATCGCGAGTTGCGTCCACGCTAGCCGGCCCGCAAGGGATCAGGACAGCATCATCCCAAGCTGGGGGGAACTCAAACAGTGGATCTGAACTGCACAAGGCTGCCAGATGACCCTCAAAGCTTGCACGGCTGAAACTACCAGACGACCAACTCCCACCTGGATTGCAAGGACCACTCGGCGGCGACGGCGGGAATCTATATGGAGTCTCTGGCTCGGCAGCAACAGTCACCCCTTCAGCTTCTGCATGCATGCTACTCTCAAGATGGCCCGCACTCCTGCCTGTGTTGCTCGTCACACCTGGCGGCGACGGCGGGAATCTATAGGGAGTCTCTGGCTCAACTGCATCGGTGGCCCCTTCAGTTTCTGCACGCGAAACACTTTCACGGCAACTCTCCAAATCAAGTTCAGCAGCAGTACGAGCATCAGGCCTCACATCCTCAACCCCCGGATTATCACCCATTAGAAAAAGCCAGCCCTACAAACCCGCAATCAAGAGAAGCACTGGCGAAGGCGCTGCGATAGCTGTTCCAACCAATGGAGGTGGAGGCCGTGCTGGTACCTTTCGGCCTCAAGACCTTGCAGCTGCTCCTGCACTTGCTGGAGCTGCTGCCGTAACGCAGCCAGATATCCCTCAAGGCGGTTGACCTGAAGCTGAAGGTCGCGCAAGTGAGCGGACACGGCCTCGCAGGTGTCACCAGACGACTCAGGTGAGCCGACGGGATCGTCCATCTGCCAGCGTAAAGCTGGCGTGCACTCCCTACACCTCGTGTTAAGGAGCCTGAGACCTGCTAGACGAGAGCTACAAATCTCTAGCGGGGCCTCGATCAAAAATTTCTGCTCAGCTTGAGCAGCGCACTGCGAACGGCATGTTCAAGTGAGCAACGCCAGGAACTGTTGCAGGAAGCAAGCTGTGCTCAAGCGTCATGGCTGTGAAAAGCAAGCTGATTGCGAGTTTGCAGAAGTGGCTAAAAAGTTAAAGCTCAAAGGCAAAGGTTTTTCAAGAGTTTGTCCAAGCCGGCCCACACGAGGGCCTTCGTTCATTTTTCAAGAGAACCCACTATCTCGGAGCGAGACGGTGTGGTGACCCGCAAAATGCAGCATGTATTGACCCACAATATGCAGAACCCCCTTGTACAGTGACCCCTTTTTGCAGTGCAAATGTAATCGCTTCCCCCTAATATCAAGAGTCATCCCCCCTAACATAAAAACTGGCTTTCGGGGTGATGCTGTGTGGAATTCCGAGGGGCAAAGCGGGTTAGCCGTCCGCTCTGCAATTCCTGGTGCGGGGACCCGGCACACCTGAATGTGTCCCAAGCATGCCAGGGCCAGGGTCTCAGTGCNTCAGGAGAACGCCATGCTATCCACATGTTCGTTGAATCCCCGGCCCAGACAAATATCATGTGCCAGGCCTGCGGAAGAAACCTAGCCAGGATGCACAGGAACCAGCATACCGTGGTCCTTTTCCTATGCCCGCCTTCGGTGATCCCCTGCAGCCACCGCTGCACCCATTTGGAGATCGCGGGAGTGGTTTCCTGGCAAGCTAGTGCAGCTATGCGCATGTGCATAGGCGCATCTCATTGCAGGCTTCAGTTTGGGATTCACTGCAGCCTCGTGCNCCGCTGCACCCATTTGGAGATCGCGGGAGTGGTTTCCTGGCAAGCTAGTGCAGCTATGCGCATGTGCATAGGCGCATCTCATTGCAGGCTTCAGTTTGGGATTCACTGCAGCCTCGTGCTTGCGATCACCGGGACGGCTTCAGTTCCGGGAGGTGCATTGGGTTTCGGGCCTCTTTCCGATGCGCCACGCGGACACCGAAGGCCGGCCGCTCCGGGCGTGGCGACGTCTGCTGCCTGCTGGTTGGGACCTGCATGTCCCAAGCCGGGCCTACAGCGCCGATGAATGTGTGGGTGTGGGTCGGCCACGTAGCGTGTCCCTTCTCCGAGCTTGAGCCCTCAGCCCTAAGCTGAAAGTCTCTGTGAGGGATCACGGGAAAGCCATTTGAGGCCCTGCCAAGCAAGCTGTACTGCGAGCTGTGTGAACGTTTGGCTCAGCCCTAAAGCTCTAGTCCTTTCGGTTTGATTGGTACTTCTGTAGTCTTGGCTCTATCAAAACCAATACAATCCTAGGCCCCCCCCTAATGCTTTTAATTAGTGATTCAGCTCTCCTTTTTTGCACAAGATGGAATCTGCACACGAAGTCGCAGCCGGAAAGACGTCGGCCGGTAAGGAGAAAAAACCCAGACCAGGGACGGGCGGGTGAGTCACTTGAACCCAAATCATGTACAGTCGTTCAAGCTTCATCACTATTTGCAGTGATTCAGCTCTCCTTTTTTGCACAAGATGGAATCTGCACACGAAGTCGCAGCCGGAAAGACGTCGGCCGGTAAGGACCATAGGCGAAACCAAACATTGCTCTCGATGCCCTGAGCACTCCAGCTCCTCGCCTGTTGAAGTACTGCAGGAAAGCTCGCTGCTATCCGGGATATCTTGGCCTTCTGTTCGCTCGAGAGAGACGGCAGGTAGGTGGCGGAGGCAACCTCCTGTAAGTAGATTTCGTAAGTAGATTTCCATCACCTTGCTTGAGGCCCACCTGCCTCGCCGTCTCACAAGTTCAGAGTCCTCAGTAAACATACGTGGCGCTTGTAGCCAAACAGAAACATTTCCATAAATTAAACAACGAGTATAAATGATATGTGCAGGCCTCTACCTACAGAGGCAATGGTATATCATATGAAATTATGGAAATTCCATATTGAAAAAATATTGCAGGAGAGCGGACAACCTTCGTTTTACTCTAGACTGTGGGAGCGAGTGCCGTCGTCGGAACTTGGGACCACAAGTGCAACGGCCCCTCTTTCGCACGCAACTGCGATAAAGAAGAAGCACTTTCGAGTGTGCGACTGCACACTACTGCAGCGCATGGCAGTCACAGAGAAAACTTCTGAGTGACCACCTCCCGGGCGGGTTGGGCGGGACAAAAAGACTTGTCAATGACTACACGAGGCCCACTTGGGCCGGGACTGCGCGCATCATCAAAACTGAATACACACTCGAAAGACATGAGCATGTTAAGCAAGGTCAGCATGAATGCGTGAAAACCAATCATGCGACTGCGAATGCTAAAACTGAAAGTCATGCGGTGACAAAAACTCACCGAAGGATTTGTGGACGAGGCTATGCCTCTAAACATTTCAGTTCGGCTACAAAACATTGTCTGGGTCCAGAAATGTGGCTTGTAGCCAAACAGAAACATTTCCACAAATTAAACAACGAGCATAAATGATATGCGCAGGCCTCTACCTACAGAGGCAATGGTATATCATATGAAAATATGGAAATTCCATAGCGAACAGCAACCTTCCCCGAAGCGAGCAAATCACGGAGTTCGTGTATGAGCCCCGTTCGAGGATTGAAGTGATTTCCTTGCACAGCTCTTCCTTGCGCTCCGAAGTGTTGTAAATCTTAACTACCATCTCAGAAGCCAAATCAATCACAACACCAAGGATGCGTGCACACGCAAGGAACATGGCATCCTTTTCAGTTGCAAGATCCCATCCAAGAAGGCTGAAGAAGCTGTTCAAGCACAGGTTCACATGGTTGGCAGACATCTTTTCACAGATGGTGAAGAAATCATCAAAGAAAACTGTTGTGTGGAGCCAAAGCAGCGTGACCGCCGCGAACCAAACAGCATGGCTTGCCCTGCAGAACGCCGAGACACTCGCCGCAGAGCCGAACGGAAGGACGGTCGACCTGAAGATGTGAACATTTCCAGACTTGGGGTCCGCAACCCCAATGTTGGCATCATCAAGGGCCGACGGAGCCAGCGCAAGCTGTTTATATGCTTTCCTCAAGTCTGTTGCTTTCACTACAGGATCGTTAGGGAGCCCACAGGATGACCTAAGCCTAAGCCTAAAGACCAAAGCACGGCAAACCATGTCGATCCCGTGGGGGGTCACCGCCTCAGTGCGCGAAGTCGAAGCATTAATCAATGATTCCGAAAGATCATCGATTGGCCTGAGCTTCAACTTGCCGCCTGAAAGCTGCTCAACAGCGCAGCGACGTGACACAGATGCGTGATCGGGGAGCTCCGCAGGATCCAATGCCCAATAGATCCAATAAGTCAGAAAAATTAGTTTGTAAGAATAACACTATTTCGTGATATTATGACAAAATAGCTCGAGGGGAAAAAGACAGAAATATGTACAGATTTCTTGCTTCANCTGCCCGGAGACCAGACGAAGTTTGGTCGAAATTTCGACCAAACTTCGGCTCAGGCGCCGGCGGTTCGAATGCTAGGATTTTCAATAAATCGTGAAAATTTCACCCCAATGCGGCCCACTAATCTGTACAGATTCCTAAAAATTTCAACGTAGCTATTTCCTATAATTTTGTACATATTCCTAGGTTAAAGTTTTAGCTATTTCCTGGAATTTTAACCAAGAATTATGTACAGATTTCTNTCCTAGGTTAAAGTTTTAGCTATTTCCTGGAATTTTAACCAAGAATTATGTACAGATTTCTTCGTTTGTGAAATTATTACGATTTTCTACTTTTCTGACTTATTGGATCTATTGGGTGGCCCCTCAAGCCAACCTCGGTCCCTTTCGTCAATGGTGATGTCATACAAGCCTTGTGCCAGCGGGCCTGCGGCATCCTTGCCGATCTGAAAGTTTAAAGCCTTTTACCAACACTTCACTTTAAACCACGGAACGGACGCACTTCACCTTTTCCCGCTACGTCCGCTGTCTTGAGCCTCCGTTTGACCTACGGATGCACAGCGGTAAGACATGCGGTATCAGGCTACAATACCGACAACGCTTCAAATGAAATGTTTGTTACGCCCTCTCGAAACGAGGTGGTTATTTCACCTTGCTTCGACTTCAAACATTCGACCATCGTTCACTTCATTTGTNTACAATACCGACAACGCTTCAAATGAAATGTTTGTTACGCCCTCTCGAAACGAGGTGGTTATTTCACCTTGCTTCGACTTCAAACATTCGACCATCGTTCACTTCATTTGTCGCATGCTTATCTGAGCGTCTTCATTTCTCACACGCTTCACTTTGAGCATCTTTATCGCTTCATCTTCACTTTGCTTGATCGTAGTGGTCGTAGTCGATCTTCTTTGTTCAGGACATTACCTTTTTACTAAAACTGACCATTGTGTTTCACAACAGTCGCACTTCAGAACTCAAACGAAAACAAGCACTCTCACTCTTTTCCATGTCGCGGTTCGCGAAGTAGTCTTGTCGAAACTCTCACCTCATTCGGCATTGCTTTTCAGCTAGCCTTTTCCACAACGTTTGTTGTGATCGTAGTGCTCGTGGTACACTTTTTTTGACGTATGCTTTTCAGCACAAAAGTTTTCGTTGGCTTCAGCCTCCAACCTTAGCTCTTTTCGCACGGCTTTGTTTCGTGCTTTTCTTTGTGAAACAGTGGTGCGTTTACACCACTTTGCTTGGGCTTTCGCCCTCATTCTCCTTTCTCACATCTTTGACCCTTGTTTATACTCCTGGTCTCGGAGTTTTCTGTTCGACCCCTTGTTTATACTCCTGGGTACGGAGTCTTTTGATCTCTCACTCGAGATCGCTCGTCTGATCCTTGTAGATCTTCTCGTCCTTCCGCTTTTGCACTTTAGCGGCTGCTTCGATGACCTCAGAGCTATCCGAAGCTCTCCTCTTCTTTTCTTTCTTTTCCTTCTTTTTCTTTTCCTCCTTTGGAGGATCTCGCGAACTTCCTTTCGCTTTGTCCGCTTTCTTTCTTCTCTTTTCCTCCTTCTTTTCATCTCCTTTTTCTTCCTTCTTCTTTTCTTCTTCTTCTTCACCACTTGACTTCACGTCTGCCACCTTTAACCTTTTAGGTTCTTTTCCCCAGCTTGGGTTCGGTGGCGACCCTTTCACCAACTCTTCCTTCTTTTCTTTGTCCTTAATCCATTCTCGCATCTC
>BGNK01002086.1:0-72942 GCA_003297005.1 Symbiodinium sp. clade A Y106
TCTAGCAGAGTACTGACTACAGCCGTGCGCCTGTAGGAAAAGGAGACTCCTGTGTGTCTGTGTTCCTGTACGCCTTGCGAGGGGATACACGCCCAGGTTACATCTCAGGGGGGGGGGGCACTGGGCACCTCCGTCCGCACGGAAAGCGAAAGATATCTTTGAACCTCGAGCCAACATGGAGGGCAAGCCGATCGTTCTGTGCGAGCAGTTTGCATTGCATGAGGTCATGGAGAAGTACCTCAAGTACCGCTGGTCAGATCATGTACCTTCTCTTGGCGAGCCCCCGCGGGGTGTGGAACCTACTCGTCAGATTTGGATGCGGGTCGTGCACTTCGCTGCCAAATTTGTAGCGAAAACAACCGGACTTCAGTCGATCGCTGCATGACGCCGAGCTTTCGGACTCCCGATACTCTTGTAGAGTCCTTGCATCTTCATAGAATCCAGCTTCTTCGCAGTTGCTCAGTTGTTTCAGGGTGGTCTGGACCACCTCAGAATGCTTCTCACTCGTCTCGTCGCCACAGCAGAAGGCGCAGGTCTGAATCAGCTGACGATGCTGGTTCTGTTCCAGCGCATCAATGGCTCGCAGAAGACCTGCCAGAGCTGATGTTGACATGCTGGATGTCGGGAGTGCTCGTTGTCACAGAGGAAGTCACAAGAGCTCCGGGTGATGTACATGATGTTCCTGGTAGGAGGTTCAAAGCCAAGACCGTCAGCTGATACTGCTGATTTCAGGGCAGTTGTCTCCGCCATGAAAGGCAGATGTCCCCAACTGAAGCACATGATCCCTGTGGAAGAAGATGTTCTGTTTTGTCCGAGGTCCGCACGGGTTGGCTGCGATGCGACTTCTTTGCATGGCTCAGGCGGGGATTTCGTACGAATGACTTCGGGAACACACGACTCAATGTGCCAGGCGCATGGACGCACTGTTGTGGAGGCATTCAATCAAGAGCTGCCAGACGAGGCTCGGGGCTCATGCAGCTTCAGCGGCGAGCGGTTTGGGTGCAGAAGGAAGTGCTTATATATATATATATGCCGCGAAGCAACCCGAGTACAACCACACATAACATAAGGGTCAATCAAGTTTCTGCTCCCTCACATCGAAGTAGCAGCATTTGCCTTCGAGCGATACTCCCATAACTCCTAGGTCCTAGCACTTGTACTTGCTGTGCCTGCTGCATGCTCGGCTGCTTCACCTGGTCTCGAAACGAGGAACACGCTTAATGCTCGAACGCTTCACTCCTCCTTTTCCGGACAAAGCCGCCGAAAGGACAAGGAGGTGCTCAGTGTGGAGATGGCACGGACAGGCTGTGCAGGCTCTTTCGAAGCGATTCAGAGAAGTCTTGTAACGGTAACGGGCAGAGGGAGGAACTCGAACTAAGCTGAGCTGTACTTTACAGTTTAGTTGCCAGCCTGTTTCGAGATTAGATTCGGGGCATGCGGTTCGTGGACACTCAACTGTTTTGTCGAGGATTTCGAGGATTGTTTGTAGGATGCTGAAGTCCCGAGTGTGCGAGCCGCCTGAACGAATGGAGAGTGGCAAGCTACGATGCTTAAAGGAGTGAATAGTAGCAAAGTTGGTCAGGGCAGGACCCGGGACTCCGGTGGCGAGGTCGCAGGTGCTAAAAGCGCGTGACTTTGCGACGGTACAGTGAAGCTGGTATATCGACCGCCATCTCAGGTCAATCGTTCTCGCCTGAACTTGTGCCCATGCAAGTGCTTTCAAAACCGGTGCCTTGGCTGCAGAGTCTCAGAGCTACGGGAAGCCTTTGCAGGTGCGAGGCTTCTCGGCAGGCCTGCACGACAAGTTTCGGATTTCCTTTCACACCGATTTGGTATTATCGAGCCTGAACTTCCCTGCGCAATTTCCCGACAACTCAGACATGTTTTCGTCGTACGAGGAGGGGAAAAGGAATCAAGCTTGGAAAGCCGTCAGCATTTGGCGCCAGAGTTTTGTGACAAACCCTTCTGATTTCTGGCCCGTGCGTTTTGCACGAGCTGGCTGCCCAGACCCGATTCAGGGCTAGAGTGCCGATAACCGTGGGGACGCGTGGCCCTGAAGCCAAGCTGCTCGGCGGTCGGCTGCAGCGCTCAGGGCAGGCAGGCCAGCCGCCGGGCCGCCGGCCTTGAAATCTTCCGTTTCAATTTGCCTAGCTGCCGCCACCTTAACACGGGAGTTCGTTGGCAGTCGCTGTAGTCGAGTCGTGGTTGTTACGGGCTGAGGGCTCAAAACTTAACATCCCTCAGACGAAGCCCGGCTGAGCGCGATCTGCTGAGGCTGGACCTGCCTTCTTGATTTACTATGGCCCGGCCTTCCTCCAAGCTGTAGGCTTGGTCCCGGGGACCACGGAGGGTGCTTGGGGCGGGTCAGAGTTGCCTTAGGAACCTCACGTTCAGCCTCCTCAGCCTCCTTGAAGTCAGCCCGAAGCAAATCCAGAACTGTGCGGGAGCCCTCGCTGTTGCGCCTGCGACTCGCAAGGCTCCGATTCGGTCGTGCTCCGTGCGGGACGCAAGATTCCGGTGCTCTCAGGGTTCTGTCAGAAGCGCCGACGGCTAGGCTGAGACAGCCATAAACAGTGGGCGGCTGACCCTACGGCATTCTCGTTGGGAACATTTTCGAACGAGTTGGATTTTGAGTTCCACTTTCACATAGACCACATGCCATCTGTTCAACTGTATCAACTCATTCACATCAACCGCTACTTCGATTCGAACGCGGTACTCCTAGAAGGACTAGGAGACCAGAGCAGGAGCAGCAATCAGAGTGGTAGGGCCTACGGCCTGGAAGTCCAGAGTTGGACGTGGTATCCTTGAACCATGACAGACATGGAACTTTTGGGTGCGACAGTCTGCAAACGCTCTGGCGAAGCAGGGGTCCCCAACATGTCGGCATCGACGACGACACAACATGATGTGCCTCTAGGATGACAGCAGGTTGAAAGACATTTTGCATAAGCTCTCGAACAGCCGCCACGATCAGATGCTGGAACGCGCTGAAGCAACACAGGGATCCCTGGGCACCGCCTAGGGCCCTAGGGCCTTGGGCCCCTAGGCGCTGATGCGCAGTTCGCCAGTGAACACTCCGACTCCGAGGTCTCCGCATCCTCACGGAGATCTACCGCTGCGCGCGCGAGCTCTGGCCCGAGGCCCCCGGAGCCCCCGGAGCCCCCGGAGCCCGGGCCACGCCGGGCCACTGCGCCGTCGAGAAGTTCTCAGAAACTTCACGGAAATCCGTCCTGTGCGCGAACTGGGCGTTCGAACTCAGTACGTAGATGTGGTTACAGACACCTTGTGCCAGTCCCAAGCTGCCGTGGCAACTTCAGTGCACGTCCGGATCGATGCGATCAAGGCCCTTCCTGCTTGCAGACGTCTAGAGATGTCCAGAGTTTCAATGTGTCTCTAGGACTGTCAGTACTACGAGTTCAATCTCCGTTGATACTGTATATGCTTCTGTTGAATTGCTCTGCGTTGTGATCTTTGTCAGGCTGAATTGTTTTTTGGCCTTCAGCTGATTCAAACTGCGCGATATCCGCTGTTTGCCCATACTGGTTGCATGATATGATAAATCTGAAGCTACTCAACAGTGGCGGACCGGCAGCTTCTTGTGCGTTGGGAAAGCATGAGGATCACAACCACAGCAGTGCTTGGCAGTACTTGTTATTGTATCTTCAGATTAAGAGTGCTTGTTACGTGGTTGTATGTTGCTTCAAGACCCTCGATGCAATCCTTGCTCCATAGGTTTACATGTCAAGCACATACTCTGGGGAGGCTAAAACGCAGGCTGCTCCCAACCTCCACCACCACGGTCCCTCCTCAGCCGGCCTTGGCATTGACTACTTAGACTGTAGATCGCCCGGCATCTGGAGTCTGGAGTAGATATCAATTCCTGAGGGCCTCGGAGTGGACGACATCTCAGAAGTTCTGGTCAAAGGCCGCGTGCTTTTTTGGGTCGGTGCGCCGGAGTAGTGACTGACAGGATTCGGCAGGGCTCACTTGGTGCGATCTGCACCACTCTGGCCTGCCAATCTGGCGTCCGCCTTCTACTTTCCAGGTAGCACACACCTGGCAGTGTCGCCTTTCTGTAAGGGGAGTGTCTTGAAAGTGCCTGTCATAGTGCCTGTTCATGATTCATGATCAGTCCTTGCACCTCTCAGAGAGTCTGCGCCGCTCTTTTTCCAGGGGAGCTGTGGCTGGTCACCAAGCACAACGAGAGCGAGGCCGGCGCCGGGGGTCGCGGTTTGGGCATTTTTGGGGGTTCGTTTGGGGGCATTTTCGCTTAAATCTCAAAAGCTGCGGGGACAAGACAAAGGACAAAGCCAGAAAGACCGCTGACAGTGCCTTCCTTGTTCTGTTCGAGGGGAGCCCTGGCCCTGCCCTCAGAAGTCTTTTCGCCTAATCCGGCTTCGAGGCGTTTGTGGAGAAGGCCTCCCACAGGAAGCTCAACAAGTGGCGCCCCCGGCCTGCGACCTTCGGGTCTCCGCACCTCGTATAGAGCTGAGTAAGGAGTTGTGACAAGAAGTTCGTGGGTGTGAATTCCATTTTGATATCAGCTGCCCCATCACAGCATTCTGCGAACTTGTTCCAGAGATGATGTTTGGCCGGCGGGTGAAGAGTTGCTGCTTGAGACGCCGAGGTTCGTGAGAAATGGTCAGAAGTTTCAAATCCTCGATCTCGGTCCGGATCCAAAGATGGCGAGTTTTCAATAAGGGGCAAGTATGTTTTTGGTCCTGATTCCAGGACAGTGGTGATGGCACTGCAAGTTGGATGTCTCTAAACTGGCGGTGAAGATGAACTGCGCTTTTGCTCGCCCGCCTTTTGATGGGTCATGCGGAGCCGTGGATGTAAAGTAGCTGGCAACTGGTCCTGCATCGCTTTGGGCTTCACAGCCGTGCGTAAACATTGGACGCATCTAACCACCCGGGGCCCGTCAAACGAATTCCGCAAGGCAGAGAACCAAGCAAGGAACGCAACTTGGGGCCGGAGACTTCCATTCACTGCAAGTCCTCAGTGAAAGCATCCAGGCTTCCTCCGTGAGAGCCACTAGGCTTGAGCAGCTCTCCAGCTGCACGCAGGCTGCACGACTGCTGTGACTGCTGTGGCGAGCAAATCAACTTAACCATTCCTTGCATTTAGTTCTGTTTTTCGGATCTGGTCTGGGCACAGATCCCAGCGTGTTACGTAGTTTCGGGGTTGGCTTCGGAACAAAGAGATTTCGAGCATCACTGGTCAAGGGATACGCATAACACGAAGCCAAGCAGCCATGCACGGCGAGTGTGACAGCTATTTTCTGAATTTCCACTGTCAATGCACAGTCAGTGCTGACTTCTTCACAGCTTCACCCAAGAGCTTTTGGCCAGTGCCATGCTGCACTGTCTCTGCTGACTTTGCTTGGATTCCGGACACCCGTCACAGTGCGTGACTTAGACCGTTGCAGACGGTTTCACAGGTCCGGCTTGGACGATTTGGCAGTCCTCCTCTGACATGTACGAAAGCTGTCAGTGCAACCTTGGCTGCTTGGCTGTGATGCCAGAATGGCACACCCAGGCCAGCAGCCAATAGCCGTTAGGCAGCTGAACACGACTTAGAGACCAAGGCCGATGCTTCTTGCTCTCTTGCGGATGACATGACATGGCAAAAGGCTTACATGTAGCTGACATCACATCCTCCCGCCGCCCGCGCGCCTAAGTGATCCTGCACCTGTATTAAATTTCAATACACAGTGGAGCCCGGCACCTCGAATTGAGAAGCCCTGAGACATGCTCTTATGCAAACATTGACCACCAGACCCGGACCGACAAACGGCGACATGACAAAGAATATGTATCGAGGCCCGATGAGTCCAAAGAGGGCTCGTTGACATGCCACAGAAGATAGCCAGATCGTTTTAGCGTGCAGGTGGCGCACAACTTTGGCCGTTTTCGGAAACAAAAGAGAACCCTCGAACACTATAGACTATAGGCAAGCAGCAACACGTAAACCGGTACCTGCATACACTCCACATGCACTCATGGGGCGACCATGCCTGCTGCCCGCCAGCCCAGAATCCGCAAGCTGAGCGATGCTCGGCGAGCTTGGTGAAAGCGGCCTCACTGACGGCCTCAGAATCTCTACTTAAACACTGAAGCTGTAGCGTATCGCATCCCATGTGATTGTGCAGCTGCCCACCTTGGAGCTCAGCAAGCCTCCGCCAAGCGGAGAGCCATGAAGCAGAAAGCAGCCAGACCAAATCACAAGCTGGGAATCATCATCGCAGCTTTGCAAAACACACGTACTCCCTGCAGAACCTGCTTCGTGAATGACACGGGCGCATGGTCTAAGGACTTACACCCATTTTTCCTTTTCCAGAGGCACGAAAGCCCTGGATTCCTACAGTCAGCCAGGAGAGATGAGTACTCGACATGGCATTCTGCCATTCCGACCGATGCAATGAAGCCGTCACACAGCTCCTCCCCCATTCCGCAGCCGCTTGCGCGAGTCATTCATCTCTGGCAGATTTTTATAGGAGTGCTTATGGTTACCATGCCGCACTCAAGAGTGGAAGCGGACCGTAGTGGATGCTCCCTGCGCTTGGTGGGATTGCAGATGGTAGCTGATTCAAGATGAATGTCAGAAATACTGGGACACTGATAAGTGTCGTTCTCAAAACAGTTGACTTATGTATTTAATTGAGGGTGTTTGGTGAGAGGAAGTGTAAGGCATTGGGCTTCATGATGGTGTTTCTACCTGACTCATCGTCACGAACTAAACAACAAGGTTCGCAGGTATGCAAGATCCATCGCCGCCTTCCAAGTTCCACGCAGCTTTCCAGCATTTTGCAAACGGCTTCGAACTGCCACGATGCCAAAATAGGCCAAAGATGTTGGGGCTTACTGTTGCGCCAGCTGTTGTGAGTCCGGGACTTGCTTGCGGGAATGGGAATTCCTGAAAAGTCTGAGAATGGGTAATTATCTGGTGAGTTTGATTAGTTAGAGATTTCTGCAAGGTAAACTTAAACATGCAAAGCTGCGTCGTTCGTTGTTGGAAGCTGGCATGCCTCAGTCTCAACACTGGAAAGCATTAACCAACATGTTGTTCAGCAGCCGTGCTTAGCAAGTCTACGCCGCAGCTGGGTCCGCAGCGTGGGGTGTGCTTCATTACCGCAAGGGGCCATGCCCCGTGGAGCCACTGAAGCCTTGAATGTAAGGGTCTGGTGTTGTTGATGGAGATTCATTTGATCTCGGGTGGTCTGGGGTTCCCTGTGCGATTCGGTGTGGACGGTGTTGCGTGTGCTGTTCATGCTGGGTGAGGTTCGTGCTTGTTTCGACTTCACGGCCATATCTTGCGATCTGTACTCATGTGGTGATGCCGCAAAGTACCCTTGCACGCTCATTCCTAGAGCATTGCACTTCAGAGGCGGGCTTCTTCTATGGGTCGCGCTAGTAGGGGATCCCAAGGCAGTAGGATTTCCGACCGAAGTCCCAACTTCAAGACTCCCTTCTTCCTGTTGCTGCGAGAGATCCTGAGCCCAAGCTGAGGTCATCCTTCGCTGGCATGAGGACAAGGGTTTCGGCTTCATCCGCCCCAACGAAGGGGGTCGGGCCCCCAGAGGCAAAACAGATCCCGAAGCTTTCTGGGAGGTCCGGGACTTCGGCTTGGACAGATTGTGTTGCAAACGGCACATGCCGTGGCGCCTGTGTCGGGGCACATCAAACTTCGCTGCAAGAGTGGGTTGCCAGATCCCCAAAGCACCAGCCCGATGACAGGTGAAAATGTGTTCTGCCACGTCACGGCCCTGTTAGATGGAGATGGCAGCGTCAGAGATGGCTGGGCGCCCAGAGAGCACAAGGGGAAAGGGGGGCAGGTTACGAAATGTCGTGCGTTGCGGCACGGCCTCGTGGATCTAGTCCGCCGCACCCCGAACGATCAATACAAATTCGTCCGTCCGGGACGGACGGGGGACGGGGCGTGACCGGTTGGCGATGGGGACAGGGACGGGGTGGGGCAGGACGCGGCGGGAAGGGAGGGAGGGGAGAGAGGAGAGGGAGCGAGTGAATGCCTGCGCTTTAAGGACGAACTCAATCGACCCCAAATCCTCATGAAGCCAGCCCCAGGCGACGAAGTGATATATGATGTCGGGAACTTGGAGCAACAGCAGTGGCGTTGGGTTGCAAGTTCCAGGATGAATTTGGCACAGCAAATGAGGTGCCTAAGGGAGTGTGGAGGGCTCGGGAGTAGGACCCATGTGCCATTCGGAATTGACTTCTACATTGTGAGGTTGGGCAGGATCTGTAGTTTCGTCATGGGCTGGGGGTTTAGAATTCAGGGTTCCGGTGGTGTAGGGATTCAGGAGTTTAGGGAGTGAAGAGGCTTGGAGGAGTTTGGGTTAAGGTGCATGCGCATGCCTTCTAACATACCTTCGCAACGATGCCAAACTTCCAATGCCCCGAGAGTGGGAGTCAATTAGCAAATGAACTGAGTCCTAGATGTCGCCGCAAACGTTTAAGTTTAAGTGGTCTTCCAAACTGAGGACTGGGGCAGCTCGGAAGTTCTGGAATGTTCGGACCAGGGCGAGAAGAGACATGCCTCAGCCTCTAAACCCCCGATCCCCAAACCTCTGCAACCTAGAACGCGTGAACTGCGAAACCCCAACAGAAAACCCTGAAGCCTTGGTCAAATGAGAACGAGCCTGGCAACAGTTTAGATCCAAGACCTTTCTAAAGCCGACTTTTACCCCGAAGGAGTGCTGGACCAAGGGAAAGTCAATGCATGTTGAAATTGGTCGTGTCAGCTGCTCTGTCTTGACCAGCTGATTGCAGACTACCTGGTTGAGGCATCTGCCGATGCTTTGTGATCAGGTGGAATGGGACGACCGCAAAGGGAAGGACCGCGCCCGCGAGGTGGGAGCTTTCCGGCAATATCTGTTCAAAGTTTAATGTTCTTGGGAGTGGTGCGTGTTGCTCCTGCCAGGTAGAGGCCGTGGGCGGTAGCCGGCGCAAGCGTCGAAGCCGTAGCCGTAGTCGAAGCCGTGGCGGCGGCGGCAGCCGCAGCCGCAGTCGCAGCCGGCGCCGTTCACCTCCACCCCGTCCCTAGGTGGAAGTTGTGGAGTTCTGAGTGTCTTGCGCATGCAACCGAACACTGTCACAAGTCTCATCTCAAGTTTCGCAGACAACCTGGTGTACACCTCTGCAGAAGGCACGTCGAAGCTCTGAGGCAGATGCATGCAGGTCGCGTCCACCTTGCCATCTATACTGCACTTCGCGCGATTCAGGAAGGCGGAGGAAAGCAAGACAGGTTTTCCAGAGTCTACTAGCTCTAGCAAGAAATTAGGACGAACCTACAAGAGCCAAGAGCGACGAAGTTCACAAGCCGAGACCTGAAGCACCAGGGCCTGACGCAGTCTATGTTTCGGTATAAAGCAGAGCCGAAGCGAACACCCCGAAGCCAGCGAAGACTAAGACAGCATAAGACAGCCATGGTAGCTAGGAAGGCCCCTGAGCACGAGCACGGAGCCCAGGCCGCGGCGGCGGGGGTGGCGGCGGACCCGCCTTCGAGAGACGGCCAGGCCATTTGGCCAACCCGGCTCGGCTCTAACGGCTCTAAGCTCTAAATGTATTTCAGGAGATTTTCCACGGGGTCCTGGAGGAGTTTGAGGTTCTCTCTGTACCAGGATAGTTTTGCTTAACGGTCAAGCGTTGTCAGCTTCTGAATGGGGAAGCGGTGGATCGATCCAATCGTGAGCGATGGAGGCGGGTACTTAGTTGGCACATGATTTGGTTTCTGTGCAGTGCTTACATATGACCTAAATCCCGGCCATGCGGTGACTCAGCTTAGGCGACTGGGACTGCCCCAACTGTGGCGCCATAGTCTTCGCATCGAAAGACACCTGCTTCAAGCGCCCCGAACGGCAGCCGAGGTATGCATTTTCCCTTTTGCGGGATCGGGTTTCGCAGGCTACGCATTGTCTCTGCTTGGACTTTGTTGTCCAGACTTAGGTGTGGATATACACGCAACTCGAAGCGTGACGACAGCCGTGGTCGCGGTCGTGGTCGGAGCAACAGCAGGTAATCGACGGCGTGCGGGCTTTGTAGTATGCCATTAGTCAGGTTCCAAGTTTTGCTGTGACAGGCGTTCTCGCTCCCTGTGCAGATATTCTGCACGGAAGGAGTATTATGGGAGATCCTTCGGATTTCCTTCGGATTTCCTTGAATATCGGGGAGAGTCAAGGCCGGACTTCGTCACGATCGCTACCACCGCTGGGACAAAACGCAAATTCAAACCCTAAGCTTGAATACAGTTGTTCAGGCTTTCATGCTTCGGGAAGTGGGGCCGCATACAAAATCCAGTGATTGGTCTTGTGATAGGCTGAGACGTAAGACTGTATTTTTACTGTGACATGTTTGGTGCAGTTGCTCGCTTCGTGGTCACAATGATGAGACAGGCAGCTTGTTTAAGGGCATGAGTTTGCTGCTGCTAGCGGCCAGTGCCGACAACGATGTGACAAGCAAGCACGGTCTCGCAGCTTTGATGCATGCATCTAAGCATATCGAAATGCTCGGCTTACGATAGGACGGCTGGAGTGTGTCAGCAAACCCAGAAGGGGAGTGGAGTCTGCAACCAGGACAAGTATTTGTAAGGTAAGAATGCGAGACTGTCTTGGCTCAAGAGTACCTTAGCTAGCTCCGTTGTGTACATGTATCTATGCACATGTTCCTATCTATATCTAAGTCTGGACAGGTCTTGCAGGGCTTGCCAGTTTCGCCTAAGATAGCATCTTGTCCTGCTTCGTGCGTCCTATAGTCACAAGCCTGTTTTTATAGCGCCTGCCTACACGAAGCTGGCCTGACATGGCTGGATTCGGCGGCTTGTCAAGCCTTGGCATCATCTCGCATATCGTATCAGCAGTGTTGGGAATCAGATCTGTGAATCACGCAGATGTTGAAAGATGCATAGATGCGCAGGGCGCAGCGATCATAGAAGTTCCGCGGTAGATCATTTTGCCTAGCGATCGCCCTCGGGACGTTTGTGGACTTAGCTGCGTGGTTTCAGGCCTGTTCAGGTGAGTGGCGTGCCGGCAGCATGTGTTTGACGAAGTCCTAGGCAACGGTATTGCCTCTGGTTCACGTTGAGCCATCCGTGCCACGCAGCGGAGTCGGCTTACCTTCAACTCACGAAGTCACCAAAAGTGTTCCTGACGTCGATTTTGCCCTAATGCTTGTGTCATAGCCAACCCAGCCATAATTGACATGGAGTCATTCGAATGTCCGCGACATGTCGTCTCCTCTAGACATCTTTCAGAGAATCTTGCTCAGCTGCTTTGGGATGCTGGGCAGCATGCCAGTCCAAGGACACAATGTGCCGTGTCCGTTGGTCGTTTGTCATGCCAGGCTCAGACTCATGGGAACCGCAAGGCTAGGCTGCCTCTCGAACTCTCCGTTGCATCCCCGTGAAGCTGCAGCGGGCCAAGCGCATTGCGAGCCATCTTCACGGATTCCGGCGTAAAGCAGCGAGCACTCCCTTGCAATCATTTTCATTAAATCATTCTCGCTAGCTTGTCTTAGTCTTGACATGTCCGATCAGGTCCAGGACAGGCAACTGCGTTTGAGAGAAGAGGTCGCTGCGAACTGCCAGGCGACGCCGCTTGGACACAACCGCTCGCACAACTAACACTTGCTGGTTTCATGGTTTGGCGGGGGTCGTGTGTGACCCCATCGCATCTCGAACTCCCCGTTGCATCCCCGTGAAGCTGCAGCGGGCCAAGTGCATTGCGAGCCATCTTCACGGATTCCGGCGTAAAGCGGCGAGCACTCCCTTGCAAGCATTTTCATTAAATCATTCTCGCTAGCTTGTCTTAGTCTTGACATGTCCGATCAGGTCCAGGACAGGCAACAAATCCTCTGAAGGCTCGTGGTGGGAATGCCACCCTCCGCAGTGCGTTCTGCCAGGTCCGACTTGCACTTCCCAGCCCGGTCTGCCTAGTGTTCTTGCCGCTTGACCGGTGCTGGGCACTTGAGAGCAAGACCTGCCTTGTATGGTACCTTGTCATGGCTTTGCCCCGAATTCCGACTTCGAAAAGATATTGCTAGTTTTGTCCAAACAGGAGTCGACATCCAATGAAATGCTGACCGGTATGCAAGCCAACTGGGCAGCGGCCGACATCCTGTCGGCTGCGATGCAAGATGCTACCTCCAGCGCAACGGACGATGTCGTTTGCAGTGCCGTGTTAATGTGGAGGTATGAACACGTGGATGCATGCTTTGACTGCAGACTCCTTCCGTCGCACCGCGGGATCTCAGGGGTGGCTTTATGCAGATAGAAGTGACGTAAGACAGACAGCGACAAAGTGTGGACATACCTGTGCATGTTCACAGTGTCCGTGATGTGCAGCCGCCGAGTATCACCAGGCATTTTGTGGACAGTCGCAAGCCTTGACACGCCTTATGTGCAGAGAAGGTGAGCCGGTGAGCCTCAGTCCGGTTGCGGCGGTTACGCAGCCCGGGCCGCCGAGGCCATCCCAGGCCCTGCAGGACACGCTGCGGCTGTTTGCGACGCAAGGAGCCCTTGCCGGCCTCCTGGGCAAGAAGGAGAAGGCAGGGCTTCTCGGCCCGAAGCACCAATGCGGAATATATCTTGTGAGACTCTGGGAGGAGTGTCGGGCTTTGGCCGTGCCCGGCATGCGCTTAAGCTTGAAAAGGTGTGGGTGAAATCTCGATGCGCGGGGCGTGCGCCTTCTGCACCCTGCACGACCAGAAGCATGAAGACATTGAGCTTTACCGCTCTCGCACTCAGCTGAGAAGCAGCGGGAGGCATGCAACAGCAAACTTCACGAACTTGTGCTCCCCTTTTTTGGAGCTTTCATCGCATGTCCGAGAACGCTCAAAGAACACTTGTTCTCTCCAATCGGCTAGGAATGCTCAACTATGTGGGAGGAGTTCTTGCAAGTTCTGGGTGGCTATTCGAGTTTAACTAGGTGGCTGCATCCCCTGCAGGTGTTGCCCGTGTAGGAGTTCTGAGCCCTGGAGGTCTGCCCCAGAGCTTTGCATCCCCGCAAAAACACAGACAGAAAAGTCGGCGTGAAATTCAAGCGTTGATTTCTTGCACGTAACAGGTTTTGACGAGCCCGCGGAAAGTTAAAGAGATCCATGAAACATGGCATCGTGTCATTCCCAGGCCCAGCCAGGTTGCAGAAAGCATGTCCGGAGCCGCAGACATTAAGACGACACTTTTCCGGTTGGCAGTCCTTCCACTGTGCTCGCAGGGCAAGACTAAGGCGGCTCACGAAATGAGCATGCTTCAGGCTGCTCACACACAGATCCGCGCTTCTGCATGTCGAAGGCCCCGCATTACAATGTCACACCGAAAGGTGCGAAGCACTGCAGGTCTCAGGCCATTTTCGTGACGCGGCCCGCTCTCGGTGACAGGTCGTCCTCTCCTGCGAGTCTTCAGCATCCTGCAACTTCTTCAACTTGCAGACATCGCTCGAATCGCGTGGCCGCTGGGGCGATGGAGATGGCCCAAGCTTTGGCCCTGGCCACGTGCTAGTCCGCCAGGCTGAAGTGCATTGCTCACAAGCTTGTCAGCATGCAGGAGGTGTAATTACTTGCACGTGTTGGGGATGCCAGAACGCCGTAATCAGGCCAAGATGTTAAGCCGTGCAAAGATTGAGCTAACTGCGCCCTTCTGCTCAGGACCCTCAGTTGCGGCGCCTGCAGTAATCGCACGAGAAGCTGGGCTGTGGTGATGTGGGCCCGCTCAAGGTCGAAGGTAACTGCCATGTGGATCCTTTCTACGTAATGTGAGCTGTGGAAGCCTTGCCCGTGCTTCTCTACAGAGCACGGGAACTGCAGCAGGCCTGCCCGAGATGGTCTCTGGATTTGTTTCTGTGCCCGGTGGTGGCGCTTGCCGCGTTTGCCTGCTTGCCAGTGTGATTCCCTGCGCACATGCCTTCGTGGCGGCAGCAAGTCATTTTGAGGCAACGGGCGGCCACGAGCCTTCCGGCGATGTACCGATGCTAAGGCACTGCCCAGGGCTCCTTCGTCCGGCATTTTGCACCGTGGTGGGCCATAACGGAGGGTGCATTGCACGAGCGATGGACATGCGGACCCAGTGTACTACAAGGCGGAGGCAGCTGAGACAAAGATGAGCCTTTTCTTATTCTTGCATGAAGATGCGTCCGTGATCGTCGCAAGCGCCGCAAGCATGCAGCTCCACCCCCTGAGTGCTACAACTCCAGTTCTTGCCACCGGAGTGCCCAGCAGCATTCTCAGCGTCAAGCACCACACGCATAGAAAGCTGAAGGCTGTGAACGTTGCTGTGAGCATTGCTGTGCCATGAGACTTCCATCTCAGATGCTGCAGCGTTGCACGGCTGACTTGATAGCTGTAAGTAGAGGCTTGGGGCTGTGGCGCAGCGGTGGGATCTTGAAGAAGCTTTTGAAGATTGTGGGTGCGAAGAATCAGAAAATCGCAGGAATTCGCAGGGTCAGGAGGGTGACATCCGCTGATCCAGAGCGCCGGCTGCAACTTGGTGTCTTTTTGGCTTTGTCGCGCATTGCTCATCCCTGCAAATTTCCACCTCCGGTGGTCGCAGGACCTCAGGTTATGTAGAATCTGAATGAATTGAACCTTGTCCTGTGATGATGTCCGAAGCTGCCTGTAGTTGTGTGGTCTTCCACAGCTGAGCATAGTTCCGACATCGACCGGAACAGGGAACCTGTTCAGGCAAATCAAGACTCCAGACGTGATGGATGCATGGCGACATCCGCATGTCGAACAGGTAGTCCAGCATATAAGAATCATTTGTAGTTTGTATTTGTAACCCATCCCAAACCTCAACATACTCAAAGTTCGTCAAGGTCCTCTGGGATATGGTCTCGTCCGGTCATGACATTGTGAATTCATTGGCAGGGAAAGGCCGGATGGAAGTGAAATGAAGTCCCTGCAACTGTGGATAATCGCACAGATTTGGAACACCTTGGACATCAGCCATCAAGATTCCCTGGGACCGAATGGCGTTTGTGCCACTCTCCAGCAAAGGACCTGGATGAAACAAGGTCTCGTGCCTGCTCGAGGCGATTACATGTGTCATACCGAGACTTGAAGCCGCGACGCTCACCAAGACCTAGCTACATAGCCCTCTCCACCTGCCAGTCCGCTTGTGTGTTTGAAGCATCTGAGCCTTTATGATCAGTCGGTTGCTGCTATGCTTTGGCTTCCGTGTGTGAGCAGCATGATGCCACGTACAAGATGGGCTATCGTCGTTTCCTGGAATGCACGGAAGCCAGAAGTAGGCACTGGTTTCGCAGTCGGAGTGTATCCTTCGAGAGCCGGTGCAATCATCGCTCCAAAGGGGACTGTGAATAACGCCGCGAGTTCCCTGCATTAGGGACCGCGACTTTGCCTTATATGCTGGAGTTACACCATGTCCGCTTATACATGTCTTGTCTGACTGTCAGTTGACTGCTGCCATGCGTTACTGATGCCCCTCGTGGCTTGGCTTCGTGTCCCAAGCCCGTTTGCGAAGCTAGAAGAGACTAGCTGAGAAAGCTCGAGGCATGTATTTCGAGCAACCGATCTTGACGAAAACTTGGTGTACGCCTTCCAGTGCAGTAACCAACAAAGCTGCGCGTGGACATAAGAAAGATGTCGTGCATTCTGTTCTAGTACTACTGTAGTTCCGTAGTGTTAAGGCCAGGAACTGTTGCCTTGAAATCACCCGGCATTCCCTGATGAGTCGCATTGCATCACAAGCTCGGTTCGAGCTTGCTCTCGTCATTTGCTCAAGTACCTCAAGTGGAGAAACAGCACTCCACAGCATCTCTAGCCGAAAGTCTGGTCGATCTGCGGACCCGCAGAGTCAGGTTGCCGGTGGCCAAGGGGCTGACAGCAACGTGCACCGCCAATGTCGTGCAACAAACCTTAACAGTCTGGCCCAACTTGCTAGCTGCCGCCAAGGGCTTGGGCACCAGGTCTCTCATACACCAACATACCGACAACACTGCATACAAGTCATCTCATGACCGTGCTTTGGGGGTGCCCTCGGTACCGACTGGCGCTGCTTCTACAGAACCATCCGGTGTAGTCAGCTGCCACCACGAGTCACGAGAGCAGGTTATGCAGTGGGAGAACTGCACGCTTCATGCCGTGCCTGCCAAGCGAAAGTATACGACTGCGCAGTGCGACCACAAACCTGATTCGGGTGTTGAAGGTTTACCAGACCAGTGCTCCAAGCCCCTGGCATCCTGTAGAAACCTTACAAGGCCCAGCAAAATAGCCTTCAAAAAGCCCATAATCATATTAATGTGAGGACGCATCACGATGGTTGGGCAGGCTTTTTTTGGCAACCGATGGCAGTCGGTACGTCGTGAGTCAAGACCTTCCAGCACCCGTATCAGCCGAAGGCTAGGGCTTTCAGTCGAATCTCCCTTGGTCTCCGCTGTCCACTCTTTCCAGGGTGCTAGCATTTCCTCAAGCCTGTCACGAAGCTCGAACTGTCAGATGCTGTGAGGTCCGCGGCCTCTTTGCACTTTCTTTCGAGCTCACCGAATCGTCTACCCTGGTTTGGGCCAAGCACGCTTTCGTTGGAGAGGGTGTCACCCGGGTGATGTCATCCTGCTAGATATCAGCATGCAGCATGGTATTTCGGGATGCACGCACCCATGAATGCGACAAAGCTAAGACGGTAGCTGCTGCCTCAATTAAGCAGCGTTTCAGACAAGTCTGCTTTTGCCGTGGGTTGGATGCTTGCGCTTCTTTGATCTTCCTGCATGCAAGGCGGACGGTGCAGAAAGAGGCTCGAGAGCAGAGCGGCTGCCCGTTTCTACTTATCTGCTGAGGAGCAAACAGGCTATCCTCGGCCGGGAAAACGAAGTGAAAAGCGACTGCCCCCAAGAGTGTCGGCCGCATGGGACAAAGGTTGCCCAGTGCACCAGGTGATACCCAGGATCTTCCCGACTTTTCAGACTCAGGCGTACCTGTCGTCGTCAAGCTGCGGTATTCACGTGCGACCGGGGCCGGGCAGTGTCAGCACGGGCATATGGGGATGGGCGCATGCAGCATAAAGGTCTATCGGCCCGAGCAGCAGCAGGTGCATGTTTTGTCTCATGTGTTCTGCATCATACCCACTTTGAAGTGCGAAGAGTGAAGAACGCTGAGGACGTCATCGTGCGATGAAGCAGTTGGGTCTGGAAGGCAAGCGGCGTAGCGGGGTGTCTTTCGAGGCATCACCCAAGTCGCGGGCAACAAAGCGCTTTGAAAGGACACCTACGATTCGCCAGCTGCAGGTATGCACCAGATTTTTTAGTGAAGACGCAGCAGTGAGCTTCTGGCCAGTCTTGATGAGATGATGCTGTCATACCTCGACCAGGAAGATTGCATGGAATCAGGGCGTTGGTGGTGAAGGAGGTGCTTGCAGCACGCGCCGCCAAAATCGTCCAGGTGCCTGGTGCGACAGAGTATGCGAAACAACCTGACAATGCGACAGTGGCCAGGAAGCAGGTGAGGCTTTCAGGCTGCAGTATGTTTTCGGATGTGGCACTCCTCAAGGACTGAACCACCGAGATTGTCCAAGATACGAAGAGTACCGCTGCCCTTGCAGCGAAGGCTTGAGTGTTTACAGGAACTACAAGATTCCTTGAGAGGCGTGGCCAAAGTTGCTCGCTGCAGCCTAGGGCTTACGCTCCAGAAGTCTGTCACGGCAAGATAGTGGCAACACTGCCTACAACTCCTCTGATCACCGCGCTCTGGGTTAAATCTGACGAGGTGGCATGTGCGAGAGGTCTCAGAACTCCCAATTGGACAATCACCATCGCTGGGACGACTTGCGCTTGTTCACCGCTGACACTCGGCACGCCGGCAATCCAAACCGTTCAGTGGAGAAGACCGGACCCGGAAGCTTCAGTCAGGTCTCAGTCTCCCTTGGGCTCTCGGTGCTCGGTGCAGCCCCTCCTGGTGCGGCCTGGGCCTACTGGGGCCCTTGGGCCTCGTGTTCCAATCGCTTTGGGAGGGCACCTGCACTTCCTCAAAGCTATGACGAAAGCTCGGCAAGTTAGATGCACATGCCGACGGGCGTGCGTGTGGGCTGTGAGGTCTGCAGCCTCTTTGCACTTTCTTTCGAGGTCACCGAATCGTCTACCCTGGTTTGGGCCAAGCACACTTTTGTTGGAGAGGGTGAGGGTGTCACCCGGGTGATGTCATCCTGCTAGATATCAGCGTGAGCATGGCATTTCGGGATGCACGCACCCATGAATGCGACAAAGCTAAGACAGTAGCTGCTGCCTCAATCAAGCAGCGTTTCAGACAAGTCTGCTTTTGCCGTGGGTTGGATGCTTGCGCTTCTTTGATCTTCCTGCATGCAAGGCGGACGGCGCAGAAAGAGGCTCGAGAGCAGAGCGGCTGCCCGTTTCTACTTATCTGCTGAGGAGCAAACAGGCTATCCTCGGCCGGGAAAACGAAGTGAAAAGCGACTGCCCCCAAGGTTGTCTGCATGATCAACGATATTGAAGATGTGCAAAAATGGGTAGCCACATGCTCGGCCGAACTTGTGGAGGTCGGAAGCGCCCGTCTCAAAACTGATTCTCCCGACCCAGCTTAGGGGTCTTCTCCGAGCTTTGCCGCCTCTAAGCCATGACAGGGGAAGCGGCTGGCTACGCCTTCTTGCAAGCTTCCCTTCCACGTTGCTCTTACAGCCGTAAACGGATGAAGAAGCTAGCTCTGTCTACTTCGGGCCCGAGCTTGTTCAGGCTTCTTCCAGACTACTGCGTGGTTCCTTGTCCACCTGCATTACCAAGCCCCAGGCAGTCTTCTGTCTGGACGGCACAATTGCAGCGAACAGCGTCCCGACAGGCTCGTACTTCTCCGGCTGGCAGGTGCGCATGCTATGGCCCCAACGCACGCTCACATGAGGCCATGAGTACCGTGCTCCTCTTTTGCTTTTCCTCTTTAGTGTTGGGCGGTGCACATTCAGACTCCAGATCATCGTGCCCGGAGACGAACAGAGAGGACTCAGGTCTGCATGGTGCCGACGGTGCCGACGCTCGCCAGGCCATGCTGAACGCACTGAACGTGTTCAGGTCCGTGCCCGAGGCTCCGACTGTCCGTGTTCGACAAATGACACGCCTATATGCATCTGAGAGCCCACAGCGCCTTTCGGAACGGGCCCGAGGCTACAATGCATAGGATCCGACTCGATCTCAATGTGACCGGCTTCAGGATGGTGACCTTCATGGCAGTTCATTGCGTCTGGAGAACGTAGTTCTCGCCATTGCCCGGAATCTCTTGGTCGAGGCCTTTCCCCGTGTGCTGGCCGTCAGTGCGAGCATGTGCGAGACCGTTTTATCTTCATGAAACCTGAGGCTGTAGGTCCTGTGCGTGGCTTCATGGCCTGGGACCTCATAAGCCCCACTCGGCGCAGCGGGCGATGCCATGCGCGAACCCGTTTGTTCACCAGCAGGGATGAGAAGCCTGTCCTATCTTCGGTCTGATGTTCATCCTCTCATGGGTCGACTTGATACTGGCGCGCCTCGCACCTCTTAATGACATCAAAGAGTGCGTGGCTGGCATCCGTCCGCTCCCTTGGTCCCATGCCAAGAGGACTTCACCGAAGCCAGTTGTGCTTCTGAGTCGTACAAATCTGTGCATCAGCCAGAGATTCAGCATTTTGTGCCTAGGTGTTGCCTGCAGTTGCCGAAGCCTTCGACTCTTTTGTTGCCACCATTTGCCACCCTTGACTGGCGTCGGTATTGTAGCTTGTGGTGCAGAGGCACCCGTGCAGTGTGATTGCAGTCTGTCGCCTCCAATTTTTGTTCCATCCTGCCTGCATACACGACGGCGGATCCCAAGCGTCGCAACAATGAGAGTTTTCGAGATAATGTACCGTTTTGCTTTTCCCTGCGAGTAATCTCGGTCACTCAAGGACGAAGACAGCTGCCGGCTTCAAAAGGAATGACGGCACAGATCCGCGGATCTGCTGCCTGCACACAGCACAAGCCCAGATGCCGACGTGGCAGTGCTATGTCGATGGTGTTGACGCGGCTGAACACAGCGCTTTGCCGCAAGCTCTTGCATGTTCAGCATGGCTGGATGCATGGTAGTGCGCCTGTGGGAGCATACCTCCTGCAGCAATCGCATGAGTGCTACCTTGGCAGTGATGGAGAGTGCCTTGACTAGTCTGTGCGTTTCACGCCGCTCCACAGCATCTTGGCACATGTGTTTTCTGCAACTTTCGGCAGAACTAAGATAACCCCCCACCTGCAACTTACGGTCGTGAATAATGTCAACCCCCTCCTCCTCTGCTCTAGCTGTCGGAGGTCAGTTCCGCAACGTCACAAGTCAGCATGCTATCGGAGCTCGCGTTTTGTAGCCGTGCGGTGAAGGCTTGTTGAAGCAACAGGACGCTCATCCGGCTGGACTTGGGAGATAGTTCTGTTGGCTGACCTGGCCTAAGCATGTCGCAGCAGATGATCGGAGTGATGTCTCGCACTAAGACAGGGTTTTTCGAGGCACGTGCATGAGAATGGTGCTGCCACTGCAGACTGCAAAGTCCTTGCCGCATGGGGCAAACTGGAGCTGGCACAAGTTTTTGAGATGACCGGTTTGTTCACTGACCCTGGCTCGGTACTTTTAAAGAAGCCGGCATGAGCAGTCCAAGCCCGACTTCGCAACCCACGTTTGAGAACAACTATTCAACACCGTGTGTGTCGTGAGTTGTACAGTTTGCGGTAGAGCCGCTTGCTAGAAGACGTGCCCTGCATGGACCGTGATCGTGGCACAGTTGTGTGGCAACTCCCAGACCCTAGTTGGGCATTCAAGCTCCTGTAAGGATCATCCACAAGGAGAGACTGCACGTTTGAAGCAGGCCCAGGTGTTTTCCTCCAACAGCTCAGGCCTTCTTCGCCTTCGCTGGAAGTGCAGCTGGCCATCCGATGCACGGCCAAATGCCCACCAGATAGGTAGCAAATGCCCACCGCAGCTGCGGCGGCCACCGCTGCGTTTGCGCACGTGAAGAGCTTTCGAGGATGTATCAGAGCGCGTTTCCTTGGCTCGCGAAAGTCTTGTTGCATTGGAAGCTCACACAAGCTGTTTTGCTGCTTCAACGCAGGCTCATGTTCGGCGTTGCGGCCCTTGTACATCAGGTACCTTGTCGGGAAGCACGACTCACTCACTGTCCACCCGTTCTGCGCGAAACCTCGCGAGAAGCGCTACAACAGCATGTTTTGTAAGGCGAGATATTGCAATTCACCGCGGTTCCGTGAGTTTTGCTTGATGTGAAACGAGGGTGAGACGAGCGAGATGCAAGCTTCCACGTTCCTCAAATTATGCTGAGCAAAGGAGTCGATGATGCGATTGATATCCACTTGTGTAGTAAGTTGCGAAAGCTGTTTTCAGAAGACACTTAAGCCCTAAATCACAGTAGGAACTGACAGGAACACTAGCCGCATTGCGGTCTGCATGACCATTCCGCAGCAGGCATCACTTTGTGCTTTGTGTCTTTACAGCACGAGCCATTGCACCAATGCGTGACTGACGTCTCCATCGCGAGCCCTCGCACACCGGAGCAGGCTCCAGGAGTTGTCGTTCGCTTTCGCCCAGCTCTCATCTCACATTTCCTGACGAAGAAGAGCGGCTGCATGACCAAAGTCACGAGGCAACATGCCCGGCACCTTTGCAAAGCTTGCAGCGCAGTAAGCAGCACTTGACATCTTGCGGGTGATGTTTACAGCGACGGGGGTGTCATGCCGGAAGGGCTGTTCCAGACCTATCTGCTTTATCCCGACAATTAGGAGATTGTGAGGCGAAGGTGTTTTCACAAACCACACTAGTACGAAGAAGTTGTACATGTAGAAGCAGAAGCAGAAGCATACTTTGCATCCCGTCTCACGGCCATCCAGCCACGGGTGTCTCAGTGACCCAGGGGGGTATTGCCAGGCATCCATAGTTTGGCGGCCTGGTCAAAAGTCTCGTCCAAAGTGCATTAAGGCCAGTGGTTTCAATCGGCTGCGGCGACAGCGTCGGAAACCAATGCTCTGGTCGTGTTTAAACTTGACGATTTGGCAGTGCCTGAAGTGCTGTAGGCCACTTCTTTTGACTTGGTTTCGTGTGAGCCAAGAAGCCATGCCTGGCAAGACTCTCGCAACGTAGCAAGCCCGTGACCTTTGAGTGCACAGACACCTCTTAATGTCTACGGTTCGGTAAAAGTAAGCCAGAAAGAAACACCTTTTCAAGTTGTTCTTTCCTCGACACCATCACCATCGGCTGGATGACCGAGAGTCGGCACAATCGGGAACAGGAGCTCTGCAGGTTTGCGCCTAGCCGCCTAGCCTGCTCGCTCGAAAGTTTGCAAAGGGGGCTGGTAGATTTTGGACAGTTGCGGCCTTTGACTGTGCGAGGAGATAGAGACATCCATGGTCTGCTGCAGCGTCACTGTGGAAGCAAGCGGGGATACATGCAATGCAGGTGAAAAGAGTGGTCAAGCTTGAAGATGACGAGCTTTGGCAGACGTGTTTCCTCACCTGCCGGAAGCCTTACATTGAACGCAGTGAAGGCAGTATGATGAAACGGACCCCTAGTGATCGAGCTCCTGTTTAACACGCACTGCGGCGACTGGAGACAGGCCACAGAAGAGCTTGCCTTTCAAGTGTTTGAGCACAGGCAGGGCGAGCTTCCCACACATGTTTCCAGTTCGTCTCTTGTGCCGGATGATTGCCGACAACACGGATGCTTGAGGAGCATGTCGTGTTCTTTTCCAGCCAGTTTCAAGAAGCTTTGTTCCTGTTCCCCTCGAAAGGCGACACCTCAGGAAGTTGGCTTTCGCTTCTAGGGTGAGCTCGTCCGGTGCCGTATGTTGGCTTCCAGGTTGGCGAGGCCTCAGCGATTCCACCTGCAATGACACGCCGCACCTCCAAATGTAGCGACCTAGGGTAACGCCCCATGGACCGTGATCCGGGGCTGAGAAGGGCTGCATCCACAACACACTGAGGTTCCTTGGCCCAATTCGCGCTTGCGGCCACCATGGAACCAGCAAAGCATTGGCTTCGAGTTTTGTTTGCACTTGACGTAATGGTGCGGTAAAGACAGATGTGGTTAAATCCACGTCTGCCCTGAGATTGTAGCTGGCTTCCAGCTGATAACCATCAAAGATGCAACTGGCATTGCAAATTGTCGGGATTCTCGGGCTTGGACAATCTTGATTCGATTTCGCCTGCCAGACACAAGCATTAGACAAAATGACCCAAATGCTGTTGGAACTGTCATTTTCAATGCTTCGATAAATCGAAGTAACAATAGTATTTTCATTTTCTTCCTTGATATGTAGAAAAATTCGCGATAGGTCTGCAAAAGAATGGGGCCAAATTAGTGGAAATCTATTTTATAGTAGAAATATGATAAATTAAATTTATGAAGAGTATATTTTCTCATATTATATAATTAATTTGACGATATTCTTTCAATTTCTTTTATCTTTAAGATTTGAGGCTTTGAATTTAATCTTTATCTTGATAGATTTTTCTGAAAGTTAGTTATATAAAATATTTCTAATTTGAAGTTATATATGAATATAATAGGCGAAAATTGTTTATTTTTTTATATAAAGTTGTATATTTCTTACAAATTCGGATGTATATAAGATGGTTGTAGTTATGAAATTTTAAAAACTACGGGATTTTGGTATTGTCGGTAAGTCTATTTTTGTATCTCTCACGAATTTGTTTCGGTTTCCAGAAATTCTTGAGGTTTTGAAGGGTTCGTATTAGATATGTTGTCTAGTGCGTAGTTTCGGAAGTCTCGTATTATACGAATTTCCGATTTTTTTATGAAAAAAATATGATTTCGTTCCGCTTATTAAATTTGAAAAAATAATATGATATTCTCTATGAATTTGATTTATATTCGAATTTTCATTATATTACGATATATTTCGCCGCTTCGATAAAATATTAGATATTATCGATAATTATAATATAATTAATATTGAAGCGAAAATTCATATTCATCGTATCGTTATATGGATCGAGTAGATATTTCAAATAGATAGTGGAGCGTGGAAACGTAAGTTACGGGGGGGGGGCGTTCGAGATGTGGGGAATTTTGCGGAATGATAGGGCAGGCGTGTCGAGGTATGGGATAGGAGTGCGGGCGCGTCGTATGTATTTCATTCTTCTCTTATCGTATTTCAGGAAAATTTCCGGAAATTTTATGGATCTCTTCGACGAAAGGGCTTGAAAATTGTATTGTAGTCAAATATCCGGATATTTGAGCCAAAACGATTACGGTCCTGTCGTTTTTAATAATAATTTTTGAAATTTTCTTTAATACTAAGTTATTTTTAAAATATTTTCTTTTATTGATGAATTTCTCTTAATTTCAGGTATGCTTCATTTATCTATTACATTTATCTAAAATAGGGTCGAAACATGGAATAGGAATTTGGCACTGGCTGGCTATGTAAGAATTTCCTAGAGAGATTTTGAAAAAAATGGTAATCCAATATAATTTATAATCTCCAAGAGGACGAATAGAATTATGAAATATTTCGTTTCGAATAGAATTCCGAAGTTCCATATAGGCTCCAAGGCGCGTTAGTAGTCCGAATACTTCTAATAAATACGAATAAAGACATGGATTGCCAATTCTAATATAGGTTTGAAGAAATATCGGTAATCCCCAGGAATAAGACAAGATAAGATAAATGAAAAAAATTTCACGATAATTTCAAATAGAATAAGATAGATCTGTCAATTTCAGGTTTGATAATATAGATCTGAAAAGAAAAATTTGGTCTAAATAAATCAGTCCTCAAGTCTGTCAAAATAGATTCAATAAGATAGAGTTGATAAAATAAAATCTAGCAAGAATAGAAAGCTTGCAAGAAAGATAGATATATAGAAATCTAATAAGAAAGGTAGATCCGGCAAACACGATAAATAGATTCGATAATCTTTAGAAGAAATAAATCTAATCAACTAAATCTGCCAGAATAGATATAATAAGATAGATCTGGTAAAATTATCAGGATAGATGATAAGATAGAATTGAAAAATCAAAAAAGATAGATCTATGATTTGATCTCATAGATTAATTTGATAGGGCGACCTGATATATCATATCAAATCAATCTAGTAAGAGAGATCTAGCATCTTTAATAAATTTCATAAAGTATATCTGGAAAGATAGGCAATTCAGAATTTATAAAGATAATTAGAGTCTATATATAGAACTTAAAATTTATTGAATAGATTTTTAAGAAAATTCAGATATTAGAAATATTCATTAAATAATTAAAATTCGGCAAAAGCTTGGAAGATTTCGTAGGGAGGGCTCTAAGCTTTTCTAAATTACATATTAAAAAGCCGTAATCATCTAATAGCAAAATATTTATAGAACTAGATATTTTTATAGTGATCGGGATCATCGACGATCCCCACGTATCCCGCCCCGCCCTCTGGTTTGCCTTGATGGGGGTCGTCCGGATTGGCCAGTTGGCTCGTAGCCCTCATCGAAAATAAGGTTTATATCTTCTATAAGCAACGTTATGTCGTGCCTGGTCCATCGGATATTTTTCGGGATAAATTATCCGATATTAATCCGGTCGATTTCTTTGCCCTCGCACGGCTCCTCCGTCAGGAAGGAACCGTCCTATAGAATAAATATCATTGTATCATTAATTCTGAAATCTAGATTTTATATCCGACAGAAGATGCGCCCAAACCCAATTCCTAATATGATATATGTTCTATTTGACCTTCATCTATCTTAATCTGAATTAAACCGCTCTCACGTTCCTGCGAATGCCTTCAAATAGCAGTCCTTACGATTCTGGAACGTAAGATATAAGAAGCTCGCCTTATCAAGTAATCGCACGGAACTCCTCTTTTGTAATTAGTCGCCAACAAATGCCAGAAAGCTGCTTTCAGCCATTGTCGGGGGGGAAGTAAATCTGCTCCCCCAAGATATTGTATCGCCGCCAATATTGCGCAAGCAACAATCCATAATTTTTACACGAAGGCATCCTTTCGTAGTTCTGGTGCAAGAATCGGCGAACTCTGGAAAATAGGTCTTCCCAAGATTGGTTCCCAAATCTTCTCTTCTATATTGATCTTCTGGTTCTTGGCGAGGTTAACCTTCTCGTATTTGTATCTTGTCTTGCCTTGCTGAGCCCGTTATAGCTACGCCATTCGTCTGTGAGACTGGTGAGCCAGGCGACATACAAATGCGGACCAAATTCATCACCATCAGATTCGACCTATTCCATATCAGCCATAGAATCACCCGACCTGACTCCTTTTCACGGTCCAATTCCATAATGCCGACCCAATATCGTATGGGCGTGTGCCGGGAGTTGCTGACGACTTGCGCTTGGTTAAGAAATGGTCATCCATATAATAAGTCGATGGCTGCCCAACAGCTGGGTGTTCTGTCGTGCCCACTGTCGCAGCCTTTTGAATGCCCGTCAACTGGCTGAACCAGGAAAGAAGTGCCACCAGCTTCTGGGGGCCCGCTACCTGGATCCGCTATCTAGTAGCAAGTCTGCCACCGGACAGAACTTGCGCCATGAACAGGATTTTATCCTAGCGCTTGAAGGGACAAGGTTTCCTTCTCTTCTCACCCCACAGACAGAGCCATGAAGCAACTTGCCGGCATTGCATACCTTTGAATACGGGCTCTTTCCTCGCGAGGTCTGCTAGACTGGCCTTACTGGAGCGTCCGCGCTTCTTGGGAGAAGCTGGGCGGTAACAGAAAAAGGGATGCTGGCTCTGTCGAGGCTCATTTGATGATTTGGATTTCTACTTTCTCTTCACTGTTCCGTACGGTTATCTACGGTCTTTTATCTTGGTGGTCTTACCCAATAGAATTCCATCAGTACCAAAGCGAAGCTACCGTGCGCTCTATTCTACTTTTCCAAGAAAAACAAAAATATGAGCTATTTGTTTAGCAGCGCTATTTTCTCGCGGCACAAAAGGTTCCCTTGACCGCAAGAACAGCATGATTTAGGATAGAACTTTCGCGGAACGTCCACGTACTACGACGTTTTTTGCGTGATGCGAACACCCGCAACCGTAGGCCGCACTAAAGGTGGCCGAGCGCCGGAAGCTCACTTCCTCCCAGAGCTTTCGTGCGGCGGGCCCAAAACACAAACCAAATACGAATCCAGACGGTCACGAACCGGGCTCGAACCAAACACGAACCCAAATAAAGACCGGACACCAACCACGAACCCAAATAAGAACCCAACAAGAATAACGGTTAAACAACTTCACAATTTCCAGATCTTCTCTCCATATTCCTATACGGAGCTCATATAAATAAGTATTTCTAAATCCATCGATTTTATAACTCAATCGCTAATTAAATGAAATATCCGCATAATTTCCAAACGTTCGAATATATTAAGATTCTTCCCGCGGCCGTCGTATAAAGCATCTATTAGAACCCCTGCAAGAAAACTACAAAATTTATTTTCGGCGAGAATATCATCCTAAAATCTACAGAAATTTATTACCACGAGAATACCAAACAAACTATCAAAATCTTCGGGATTATATTACGCGGAGAAAAATGCTCGCGACACTAAATATTATCACGCGACACAACCATACAACGAGCTTTCAAGAAGAAACACTGCAAAAGGATCGAATTGCACGGGGGGCAGAAGCGCGCACAGAACCACGGACTCAAACAATGCGACACCGCTTTATTAGAGAAAAATCTACGTTCGAAATCTAATTATCTTTCTTGTAAAAGAAAAAAACTAAACATATGATTAGCTATATTATCGATCTATTTACCAATGAAACTATCTATGAATAACCTAGAAGATTATACATATTTCGATTCACAGCCCTCAACAAGAAAACACGCATGCGGACATATACTCGTGAGGCATGACGTCCTTATTGGACTGAGGAAAGCACCCAGCTTGCAGTCCCAAAATCCCATAGTCAGGTCAAGGATAACTTGTCGCGCTGCAAGGCTTTTCCCACATGCTGCGCGCTCGCGGTGCAGGTTCCCATTCCCGGAGAAGGCACGACCTAGCAGGTTGTTTCGGCCCTTCTCGGAGAATCGTGCAACCTAGTAAGATCAAGTAGGTAGGGTGTTAACGAAGCTTTGCCATAAAGGCTAAGCTACATCCCCAGCCGCAGTGCTGCAGTCCGCTACTTACAGTCGGGCTGGAAATGCGGGGGCTCTTAATAACCTTTCCTGAACATACTTTGCACCAGAAGCGACACCATCCTCCTGACCACATCTCGTAGTCGATCCAAACAGCAAAGTCTGAACAACCTGAAGAACAGACTCGATACCCCCAAAGGCCACACTAAAGCCTCCTAAGCCTAAATCCTCAATCCATATCCCAAAAGCGACTCGACCCTAAGTTCTAAATCCTGAACCCTTGACGCCCGCAGAGTCTCTCCCCTCGTCTGAAAACCCGTCTACACCCTACACTTAAACCCTCAACATCCCTATACCCTGAAAACCTACGCCCGAATGCCATGGAAAACGAGGATGCCACTGAAGCGGAACCAACCTCCGACCTAGATCAGGGGCTCAGAGCTTTAGCAGCCCAGCTGCCCATTCTAAAGGTGCTAGTAAGCCATGCTTAGTTTCTTCCTCAGGGTTCCCGAATATGTTCCTGGTATAACGCCCCAGAAACGCAATCTGATTATGCATGCCGCAGGCCTTTTCACACAAGGCCTTGATGGTTCGGACAAGGTTTCGGCATGTAGCATGATGTGTTTAGTATATAGGGACTACAGGGGACGCGGTTCCTATTTTTGCAGGTCCCTTTTATAGTATCAGGTGACTTTAGCTCTATAGGCCAAAGCATACAGGGTGTGTTTGTAAGGCCCGATTTAACCTACTGTATGAGCATCCAGGTTTACGGGCTTGGGTCCTGGGCTTTGGGACGTGAAGGACTCTTGAAAGGTATCAAGCTTTTCCTGTAGCCCCAAACCCCTCACACAACGAAAAAGTAAGCCGTTACCCCGTAAATATGATGTAAATGTACAGCACTCCAAGTAGTAGGTTACTCGGATCCACATTGAGAGCATCAGGGATTTAGAGCTTCGGGGTTTCGCACCTCACTCACCGCACTCGTCATTCAACTCACTCACTCACTCATTCACTTCGCAGGCAGAGTTCACCCTCCTTCGGGTCTCAACACACATGCTCTTACTCGAACTTCTCGCAATTGATGGGTCAGTTGCTGGTGCAAATAAGGACCCAGCACTCAACACGCACAGAGGTTTAACACCTGAGAACTTGCACGAGTGCTAGACTCCTTACTATCCTTCCGGTCTCAATACACATACTCTTACTCGAACTTCTCACAATTGATGGGTCGCTTGCTGGTGCAAATAAGGACCCAGCAGTCACCACGCACAGAGGTTGAACACCTGCCATGTTCGGCCCCCTTTTTTGAGGATTTGGGTTTCATAGTTGTTGTTCTTTTACCCTATTGGCCTATGAGGTTCTGCAAAACAAGACACAGATTTGGCGTTTAGGCCTAAGCTTGCAACAGACAGATTTCTGCTTGCCTGGATCTGGTCTTTTCTGTGAAAAAGTCTTCGATTTTGAGATACTGGATGTTCGAGCTTTAATGTGAGATACCTATAAGTGTGGGGATTCCATGTCAGCAGCTTGTCCTGGGCCGGGTTGTTGGAAGGGACAGCTATGAAAGGGTTCGTGGAGAACTAATTTGAAACCCGGCGAAACCGCAACTTCCTGGCTAGATCATCCTCTTTGAGCTGGTAGTTCTTCTCATAGATGAGCCCATGTACACGAGCCATGTGAATTTTCTCACCTTTCTTCTTGGCTTCAGCCACGACATCGTCATACTCGCGAGTGGTCGTGAAGTCGAATACTTCTTGATCCCACAATCCCTTTTGAAAAGAAACACATAAAGCCACCCGTAGCATATCGCACCCTATAAGTGACGGGATCCCCGAAGGAGCCGGAGGCTCAAAGAGCACGGGAGCTCAGTGTATCAGAGCTCTGAATACTTGGCGAAAAAATCCCCGCTCAAGGGTGTAGGGCGGTTCGTGTTTTTTTGTGTTTTGGGGCTTTGTGTTTGAGGTTTTGCGCTTCCGGGTTTGACGGCAGCTACCTTACACCTAAAGCCTAAAGCATGGTGTCTGCTCATGTTCTGCTTTACCTTCTCCCACCTCGATCCTTGTGTGACAACATGAGACGGCAGAAACTGTGGGTTGGGGGTTGAGGCTTGGGCCTTCAGAAGTCGCGGTAGGTGAACCTCAAGGACAACTCACTTTCAGATTCTGGCTTGCCTGGGTTGGGAGGATTCAGCAAGGACAGCAGGGCCTACGGCCGAATTGTACAATTTGTCTCTCTGGCTAGACTGGTGCGGCAACGGCTTAACTCGTGACTCGAACCGCCAGAAAATTAAGAAAGTCCATTGCAAAATCCAGTGCCCGCCGACTTGCTTAACTACAAGTTACAAGGGGCACTCGAAATTCGCGAATTTCGGAAGATTCAAAGCAACGTTTTTTTAACCAAAGCTTTCTTCAACGATGCTGGCACTGTGCACGATTGTACCTGTCATCTTGTCCCTAGTGCGAGAGATTCCCCGAAGTAGCATGGAACCTCACATGACAGAGGTCCAACACGGCTTCTTTTCCGAGTTCAGAGAAAGGCAATCATGAAAGCTTGGCCTGCGGCTCTCTGAGGCTTAAATTTTGAGACTGGGGGTTGGGATTGAAGGCTTCAGGGGGTCAGGTTTGGTGCCGTTTCAATCTCCAAACCTCGAAGCGCTTCGCCAACGACTCCAAAACCTCAACCCTACAACACCCCGGCGCTTGCCCAGCGACCTGGCCCGGCGGGTGCCTTCTGAGTGTGTCGAGTCGAGGGTTTCAGGCTTCATAGGCTTCAAGCTTTGCTGGTTCAAGGCTTTGGGGCCGCACTGATTGGCTGCACAGAGCTGTAGTTTCAAAGTTTGAGCGACGAAGTAGAGGGCGTGGATAGTGGTTTGCATACAAACCGCGTCTGCCCTGAACCGTCGAAGCCAACATCAAAACCCGGGTCTCCATGTCCCTGAGCCCGAGGCCCCCAGCACTGAAGCCTCAAAATTCAATCTAGCGCTGGGTGGACAGCTTGGGAGGTGAAGCAAAGCTTCAAAGCGTTGCGGGCTCAGAAGCAGGAAACCTCAAGGCCAGGGAGCTTCGGGTGCGTGGTGGGTAGTCAGAAGCAAACCCTGAATCCTGGACCTGCAACCCCCTTGCAGTTCCTGCCGGGAACTCTGAACTATCCAGCGCTCTAGGATCCAGACGTAACGAATTCGACGGTGACGCCACCTGGGCTCTGGGTTTACGATGTTAGCCTTGCGTAGGAGGCGACGCTTCAGGGTTGTTCGAGGCCCTCCCACCAGGGTGGGGTGCGGGTGGGGTGGTGGTTGGTCCCAGGGAGACCCTGAATCCATGCCGACACCTACTTGTTGAGCTGAGGGCGCGAGCAAAAATGGATGTTTTCATACGGCTAGGCAAAACGATTTTTTGGAGCAGTGTGTTCCCTATGCTTTACGTGCTAAAACCTTCTGGAGATCAGACCTGACAACGGCATTCCGAGATTGGGCAACCTCAAGGCCTCATGGCCTCACCTAGCGGCCTCATTATCTCACCTCGGCATCGCGACCTCGCTTCCTCACGGGAGCGGATTCAAGAAATGGGATCAACAGCCAGTAAAGGTGCTGGCATGTGCTGGCTTCACCAGGAAACGTGATCAACCGCTATCGCCTGATGAGGGAGATGGATTATAATATGTGATTAACAACAATAAATCATCGATTCACCGCCGTCGCCTGATGAGGGGACGGGTTGTATGCTTAGAAGACATATGGGCGGTTGTCAAAATTAGGGTCCCTTTTTGGGTACCCTAAATAATAGGTGCCGTAATATATTAAGGACCCAAAAAAGGACCCTAATTTTGACAACCACCTATATGATCTACATCATCGTCGGATGAGAGGGAGGGCTTCGGAAATGCGATCAACCGCCATATGAGGGGGCGAATTTAGGCACTTAAATCATCAAGCACCATCGCCGAATGAGGGAGCGGGTTTTGAAAACGTGATCAACCGCCATGACCTGCTGAGCAGGTGGCCGTGGAGGAGCAAGCACATGGTGTTCATGCCGCCGCCGGAGATGATGCGAGTGGTCTGCTTGACACCCTCGGGAGGTTTCAGCGTTTAGGCCCTTTCGGCTCTCTATGCCGTTTTCTTGGGGCTTGGGGTTTCAGGGCTGAAGGCTTTGAACTTTCGGCTTGAAGCATTACAGTTGAAGATGTGCTGGGGCTTCCGTCTTCTTTGGCTCCGGTTTGCAAGGAGAGCTTCGGGTTTTACTTGGGGCTTAGGGTTTGGGCTTTAGGATTTAGGACTTCGGGAGTTCGCCCATGTGCCTCGGGTTGGTGTTTAGGCTTAATTATTGATAATTAGAATAGGGCCTTGGGGTATCTCATCTTCTGAATCGGGTTTCCGCTACCTGAGGACGTGCAAGTTGCTTTCGCAGCTCTCGCTTTAGAGGTTTGCTGCGGGAGGGACATGTGAAAGGATCCGATCCAGGGCTGTAGGGTCTAGATTGCTTTTGCCTACGCAAGAATCGCAAGGCGACACACGGCTATGACAGCTTACCGCGGAGCTAGCAGATTGACGGCGAAGTTCTGCTTCCTGACCCACTTGGCCACTGCTGATTCCTTGCGTCTCCAATGCCAAGCCATCCTATAAATCGGCACACCGACAAGGAAACACCGGAGCTGGAACCTAAGCACGTGCACAAGTGGCGCCAAACCTTGAAGATAATGCAGACGCCTGCAGCCTGAACAGCTGGGCTACAGCCAACAGTGACTACAGTGATAATTCATCGTATAGATTCCAAACTGAGCCCCTATAAACCTTACCCAGACGCCAAACCGTGAACCCTGTATCTCGCCAGGCTGCTGGCGCCCGAAGCATGGCCAAAAGCAGTCCAGCAGGCCCATGGCGCTCAGAAACACCCGCAAATCAGAACGGCTCCAAAAGCCCACTAGATCTTTCCTACACACTCACTATCAGGGACCAGGGGGGCTCTATCAAAGGTACCAGGACATCATCTTCAAACCCTAGACCATAGACTGGCCCTAAAATCATGAACAAGGGTACTTGACTCGAACATTTCCAGAAGCATGGGCTTGCGGCCTGCGTTGCGAGGTATCGAACACTGGTGTAATGCGAGGGCCTTCATATTTGATTAAGTCCGGGCTTTGCTTTGTGATTGTAGGGGGCTCATAAGGGAATATCAAGATATCATTTGAAATTGGTGAAACCTCTATGCTAGCGAGTGTGCATGTCTGCGGTAAACTCTTGAATCCTTCGCCAGACAACCTCATGGGTGAGCCACCGACAAGTTGGATGTAGGCTCAGGACTACTACTGGAACACAGGTCTGTCGCATCTTACTTTATGCAGACTTCCGGTGGCTACAGCGCTGACCTTCAAGGGAAGCCTTTTCCGGTTGCATCAATCAGCCAAAACATGCCGGCGGTTGAGAAGTTAGAGATTACTGGAATTGAAGGCCCAAGGGTAGTTCGTGCCAGGGTTGCAAGTCAGGCAACTACAGCTATCGCTACGATTGAACCTACACAGTGTATCTGGAAACCTACCTCTAAATGCCCGCGAACCTTCAAGTCAGAAAGCGGGCACTCTTCGCAGGAATGGCAAAGCCTAACGGACGAACGGGTCTGCCGAGTCACATCCAATCATACACTGATATTGAAAATGCTTGTTTTCAATAGATTAAGACTTTGTGCTGTTTGACATATCTCAGATTAAGAGCTAAGAAATGTCATACTTCCTAGACGTCTTCTGTAGTATACCTTGATCATTAGGCTGATTCACAAGATCATGTGTTAAATGCAATCTTCACAATTAGGAGGCACGAAAGAGTTCTTATTTTTAGAGACGCCAAGATAACAAAAGCAAGTCGATGATCATCCATTGGAGACAAAATGAAACATGACATGTATTCGTATTTTTCGAGGAGGGAAAGGCCGCTACCATTATCCCCGATTAGGAGACAAGACAAATGAACCTATATTAATCATCAAGGGAAAGCTTCTCGGAGAAGAAAGGAGAGAAGGAACTCTTGTGTTCATAAATGAAACAAATAATAGATGCTTGCTATGCCTCCTCAATAAGACTAAGTTTCTCTTTCGAGTCAAAATTATCAGCGACCAACCAAATTCAACAACAATTTCAGAATATTCATTGTTCGCGTCTGAGACTGGAAACATGTCTCGTCGTATCTACCTATATCTTGCCGGTGGCTTGATTTCGTAGTGAACTTATGCTCAACGTAAGGGAGCCATCCGTGCAGCGGTTTTTGCATCGCAGGGGGCAGTTGTCGCTTCACTGATCAGCTGCAAAGTACTTCGCCTGGCAAATTACACGCTGAACCACCGACGAGTGTCTATGCTTCAACACCCGTCGGTTTGAACGGAGTTTTTGATGCATCACAGTCACAACCGCTTATATACGGTTAGGGAAGGTCTCACCCCCAGAGCCACCTGTTTCCAAGGCGAGCCCTTCATCATCAGAAGAGTTGTAACAAGTAAGCGGTTGGCTGGGCTACATGGTCTCGCAAGTATCGCAATTGCTGCATCAACCGGGGGCCCGGCATGACTGCGAGTGGTCAGCGGTGAGCTGGCTCGTGGCTTCTGCGCAAATTCATACACTAGAAGGCGGAGCTGATTGCCAGCAAGCTGGTGCAAGCTACAAGTCCCCCTACAACTTCTCAGGAAGGTGAACCACAGCACAGTAAAGCGATTGCAGCAAAATGAAGCAGTGTTTGAGATCTTGGTTGCAGCAATTATCAGGTGCGTCCTTCTCCTGTTGCTGCATGCCATCAGCCCTAAGCAGTCTGCAGTCATTGCCACGAAATCCGAAACTGCCCTAACCTCTGGAGCTCCTTGGGTCTCTGCGCGCTACGTCGCTACGTACTGCAATGACGAACAGCGCACATGCTTTTGCGAAAGGGGTCCTGGCAGTGTGCCCTTTCCTCGCTGTCCCCCAGGTTGCCAATGATGATCTCGGAGGAGGAGCGAAAAAGTCCTGGCAGCCCGAAGGCAGGAAGCGACTTTCTGACGGGCTTTGTGCGAGAGGCCGCAGGGACTACCGTAGGGGTTTCAGCTTGGTTTGCTCAGGGTTTTCGGTTCTAGGGCTTAGGCTTCAGGGTGTGGGGTGCGGGGTGTGGGTGCAGGGGATGAGGATTTTAAGTTGAGGGTTTAGGAAAGTTTAGGGAGTTTAGGGTTTTAGAGTTTCGGGCTGTGCCAAAAGCTACGGTCGCACAAACAACACAACACGCTAAACCCTAATCCAGCGAACCCTAAATCCTCATAACCGGTTTGGGGTCCAAGGTTTGGGGCGTGGATGGTGACCCACAGCAAGACAGCATGAGGCATCAAAAAAGCAAAAGTTTAACAGTTTGCACCCAAAGGCTGAGAAAACTGGTAGCTTCGTGGTCGCTGGCCTTCAGGACGGCGTGGCTCGACTGCCTGTGCGTTCCACCTTTGGAGCTTGTTGTCCCGGTTCAGGATCATTTCGGAGGGTCGGGCCACTTGAAGTTGCATGGAGTGGTCTACAAGCGAAAACGCAGTGGAAGTGTGGCATGGCCAGCCCTTCAGCGCTGGAGGTTTGCGTCCACATGCAGCGACAGCTTCAAGATTCAAGCAGTGATCGACGCCGAGCTCCAGGCTGAGTAGTGGCTATGACTCGCCTGCGTATCATGTTTTGGGGCTCAGGGGTGGCCGACGATGCGAGAGTTCCGGTCGTGTGCTGAGGTCGCTCAGTCACACGGCGGGCTCTATTGCCGGTAGCGGCGTCAGGTGGATTATTTCACGAGACCTATGATCATTACAATGTCGAGCCAGCTGGACAAAGTCCATCAAAGCTTGAGCGCCCTCGGAATCGACGTGTTGCATACTTGGCACTGAACATCTGAATCTGGCCTTCCAGGACTTGTCGTCACTCCAAACAGAATCGAAGCTGAACAACCGAGTCGGCGAGCGGCGAGCTGGAGTTGACGGGCCTGGGGGGTTCGCTCCACGTGAAGCTGCCGCTGGTCACAGGCACCGGCATCTGAGACATCGACAGTGAGGCTTTGCTGGGATTGAACTGAAAGTGCTTCAGGCCCAGGCAGGTCCCAAAACAACAGCCAAGGGTCCTGATTCAAAGCCTAGGCAAGCACAGCCTGCCAGAGGAACGTGTGTCCCCAACAACACATCAGCCCAAAAAGTCCCGTCCCTCTCCGTGCCTTCGCCACCCCGGGACCCCATGGAAGCGGCGAGAAGCTGCCTGAATTAGCAAGCTGGAAACTTGACTTAAAGAGTATACAGTATACAGGAAACAACTTCAACCAAGGAATTGCTCAGTACCGTGGCAAATCTCCAACCGTCCTGGTTCTGGGGACGGACAACCGTAACGGGCGGAGTACCCTAAAGGCCAACCCTTCCAATTATGGTACGGTCGGGTTATATAAACCCCACAAGGGTCAAGGTTAGCTACTCAGCTACTAAGCTACTTCTCCACTGCGACGGCTACGACAAGTAGGTTGCACTGTAACACGGCAGCAACTGTAGTGCTCAGCGGAAAAATAGCTCGACACAGCCATGAACAGAAGGAAGGACAGCGGGACGAAGACTCGGTCGAGGTGTAGGTTGCGCTGGGGACTGCAGTCTGCAGTGACTTAAATCACCGGCAGGACGAGAAAACCTCGGGCTAGTGGCGAAAGCTTCACAAGTGAAGGCCACCCTGATACGAATTCTAAGCACCATTGCACCAACCTTTCCGAGTCGACCGGTCCCTGAAAGCCTACGCTAATGTAGTCGCACCTGGCCATCGTGCGGCGAAGGGCGCTGCTGGAACACGCAGTGAGCCAGGACTCGGACTCGTCCCTAGCAATGGTGTTTCGCTTTTTCGCTTTCACCATCTCCAAGGTCGGGAAGAAACGCTCAGCCATGCGAGATAGGTGATACGGCCACATATTGGGTCGAAGGAAGAATGTGGTTGGGAGGCTTTACACACTTGCGGAGTCATAAGGACTCCAGAGTCTCCTAGTGACGAACACGAGCACAGGGGAGAAGAAGCAAACAGGACGTCGAGAGATCGCAGCAGAGTTTTGCGTTCTGTTCGATCAAAAGACACAACAACAAAAAGTTGGAATATGGCCGTGTAAGTCAAGGGGGCTTATGTGTTGCGTGGAGGCTTTGGGTCTGGGGGAATGCAAATAATGCACCAACAGTCTTGAGAAGGTGAGGTGGCCGGGGGATGGGGGCTGGTATCGATAAGAATCCTCAGCTCTTCTCAACAAGCTCGCAGCACCCAAACCGATACTGAACCTGAAATCCGCAGGCCAAACCCAATCCTGAAAACCAAATCTGTGGCAACCCATCCCTCAGCTGCCTGGGGAGGTCCACACAGCTGGAGTGAAGGACAACGGTGCCTTCCGATGTGAATTTGTCTGGTGAAGCTGTTTGCGACTTCTACCGTTTTTCTACGTGTCCATCATCGGCCAGAGATGGATGAAAGCAGCACCCAGGTTTGCCCCAACGACTCTTCACGCGTCAACTGAATCAAGGGTGAAAAGCTGGCTCGCCCGGTGGAGGATCGAGGCTGTTTACACCATCCATGAGAACGGAATTTCGACAAGGGGTTGGCAAGACTTTGAACAGCACGGCATGATTGGGTCAAGGTGCGAGGTGCACAAATGGACTATGGTTTTTGTGGGCATCCGCCGGCCATTTCTCCCGAGTGAAACAAAGCCCAGAATATTCCGTGTTCACTAAGCGTCAGATTTTGGAAACAGTGACCTTCATCTGAGACGCGGGCCGAGGATGTCTGGAAGATCTTCTTCTCGGACTTCTCGGCATTTGCAGGCACAGTGCCGCCTGCGACGCTGCACCCACGCACAGCGACTTCGCAACAATATCCTCCAGAAGAGTTGGAAATTGCCTGGATCTTGCCCCACAGGTCAAGAAAACAAGGCGCCCGTTATACCGATGTTCAGCAGACTAGAGTGACTGGAGGTGCTTTCTCCGAACTCGAGCATCATGAAGAACGACGCCCACAAAACAGAACAAACCCAAAACCCTAAACCCTGGACTCTAACCTCAAACCGTAACAAGCAGGGCTCTGCATGCCACCCTGATGCCATACAATGGCATTTCAAACATACCATGCGAATCACCACGGACACTGCTGCCACCACTACGGCAACACCAGCACAGCACCCCACCCCACCCCACCCCACCGACAACCACGACACCACAACCAGCTGCGGCACCAACAGCACCAGCAGGCACCAGAAGCCAGCAGCAGCAGCCGCAACACTAGCAGCAGCAGCAGCAAACAGCAGCAAGCAGCAAACAGCAAGGACTGAGGCTGCAACAACGGCCCCCATGACTTTAACTGTGAAGGCCTGCCCGGTCGCCCACCCAGCTCGCTGCTGCCCAACTTGGAGTCCTGACAGGGTTTCAGTGGTTGATCTCTGACAAACATGATGTCGGGTTGCTTTCAATGCACAGCCGGAGGATTCTTGCAGTGCGTGTGGGTTGGGTTCGGGACTTCAGGCTCAGTTCAGCTGTGGAGCTGGAAAGACTTTCGAACTCCGTCAGAACCTAGGTAGTCAAGTTTTCCAAAGGTAGAGGCGATGGAAATGCACTGCTGCAAGGGAACCCTGGCAATCCTCCTGTTTTGTGCACTGAGAAGCCCAAGCAATTCAGCGCAAGCGGAAGTTGTTTCAAAGGCTCCTCCCGCAAGACCGAAGTCGCGGAAGTCTCAACCCCCTCTGAGTTCCGAACGTTGTGTCGAAGAGGCTCAAGGCAACCTCCCAGGGCTCTAAGGCTCTAAGGATACATGTCCGCAACTTCCAAGCGCGAAGCCGAGTTGAAGGCTTTTCCACTGCCCACGTGGCTACAACCATCTGAACATCTCATCGCCTGGCTTGCGATCCCCTGCTTGCCACATTCATTCAATCTTCAGTGTAGCAGGTCCAACGCTGTGTGAGAGTGGCAAGTGCATGCTTGTCTTCTTCGGATTTGATTGTCTCAACACTGTGGCAAGCTTCGGAAAGAGAAGAGACTCACTCGCCAAAGCCTCCTCCCCAAGCTCCACAAAGTAGTAAGTAGTCACTAAGTAGTCCAGAACCCACCCCAAACGTGGTTATCGGCTGGGCCTGCGAGCCCGGAGGTTCGGAATCGGAAGTACGCTGCAGCCGGCTGGGACTCCCCTGGGCGTTTTTCTCGGCTTCAATCAAAACGCGAGGCTTGTCAGTCTGGCAAGGGATGCCAGGCTTTGCATAAACTTCAACCAATCACGAACAATTGCATAATCTAACTACACACGGTATCTTCGGGGTGTGCTTGTTGAAGCGAGGGGACCAGGTCGGCTAGCACGCCGTCTACTGCTTGGAAGCGACTGTGCTATCCAATTCGTTGCATGTAAACTCGTGGATCCCCAGTCGCTGCATTCAGGCCAAAAGCTGCAGCCATCACGGTCTTTCAAACCCCAACGCTTGCCAGAATAGCATATCTGCATTTCGCAGCAGTCATGAGTTGTAGATTTTCCCGAAAACTAGACCACTGTGAAGCACCCACCTCCGCAGGCTGCTTCTCCCGGCATCGTTTCGCCTCAGTAGTTGTGTCGTGAGAGATAATACACGGGTGAGTGCACCCGCGAAATTTCGCAATGCTCTACTGATTCTACAAAGGCCGTCGATGCACACATCCTAAAGGCTGCCAGCGGTAGTACGTGCGCCCTTAACTTTCATCATGGCTATCCTCAACCATAGGGCCACTCCATGACATCACCAGGGGATGTGGGCTTGTGCTGGCATCTTGTTCGCACACTCCTGCACTATTAAACTCTACAACAGAGCCTTGCAACATGAGCCCTGCTGGCCTTTCCAGGAGAGCCGGCCCACCAACTACTCTATGCTGAGCATGATGCTGCAGATGATGACACTGCTGGGGGCATCCACTTGTGTGATGAGCAAACAACACCACCCCTGACCATACGTCGACCGTCGCTCGAAATCAAAAACTAGCACATGCTGTCGCAAAATCTGATGGGCCTATCCCAATCTATGCCAGACTCTGGATAGTTTCGGTCCAAGCACTAGTGCACCAGCGACGGCAGCTGACGCTGCAGCAGAGGCAGCAGCTATGGGGGCCTCTCCCGGCTGAATGAGGCTGCATGGAGGACTCATGGATGACAGTCTCTCCATCCTACTTTTGGGATGCAGGAGTATTGGCCATCATGCCAGCCTTTCTGCAATCCTGGAAAACCAGAATGCAAAGGCAATCACTGGCTCGACTGACGACGCACGGAAGCATTGCCTGAGCTGCAGTGCCCTCCGGCTGAGGTCCACGCGGTGCTGTCGGCCAGGAGCGCCCAGCAGGCCTCTCAGCCCAAAGTGAGAACTGAATCAGGAAGACTGGAGTCGAGAACGGCCTGAACCTCTCAAGAAAGGAACGCAAGGCCACAATTTTGTGGCGCAGGTTCACAGTAGACTGAAGAAGCTGGTGTGCAGTACTTCATGTCGAAGCTTCTAGGGTCCTGCACCAGCGGTTTGCCTGCAGTTTTGGGCGAGGCTTGGCTCGCACGGCTCAAGCTCATCTTCAAGCATCATGGTCGGTGATGCTTGGTTTTTAAGGGCCTCTGGCGGTTCCCTCGCTTTCGGGTTCACCAGACGGACCCCTTTTGCCCAGCAGGTCGTTTCTGGCTGCAGCACCGTGACCTCTCTGACTGGACATGTCGTCGTCAAAAAGACTATAAGATTTTCGCGCCGAAGGCGTGCTGGCAACGGATCGATCAAGTATATAGCGTATTGCGACACTATATTCGCCCAAAGCGGTTGGCCCATACCACACTGCAATCTTTGTCCTTCGACCCTTTGATCCCTCCTGCCTCGCCCACAAACGGAGGGCGTTGCAGCGCCTCCTCGGGGAAATTGTGCAGCCCTGTGCTGGCACCGCCTCGAGAGCGGGATGTAAGTTAAAGCGAGAGGGCAAAACCAAGGCTGGGCTGTTGCTTCGATTTGAAGTCACGAGCAGCTTTCCACATTGCAAGCGCTGCAAGACTCGGAGATACACGGAGAAACTGGAAGGCTGTAGTTTGGCACAAACCCGGGAGATCCAAACGAGAAGGTCGTACCTTCGTCTCTACACCGTGTGCTTCTCGAAAGGCGTCTGTATCAACTCTCAAGCAAAGCTGGGCTGCCCACCGCTTCGCTTGATGGGCACCTAAGAAAGCATAGCAAAGTAAAGGCGTGCTCAGCCCGGCCAGTACCCCCAACCCTGCCACCCCGACACACCCCTCACCCCCACCACCCTCACCCCCAGTAGCAGCTCAGTAGCACCAGCAGCAGCAGCAGCACCACCACGAGCACCAACAACAACAACAACAACGACGGAAACAGCAAATGCCTATTTGCGCCCAGACCTTGCTGGCTCAGAGATGCCTTTGATTTTGAGCCGGACTCCCCAGCATCCATCCCGGCTTCTTATATCGACCTCGCGTCTCTAGAGTCTTGATCGTGTGGGGCTTTGACGAAACTCGGAATTCCGGTTACCGTGTGGAAACATCGGCAGATCAACAGAGTCGTGAGTCAGAAATATGACCCCCCCATGAAGAGCCCCGGAGCCGCCGAAGCTACGAAGAGTCCAATGCTTGGACAAGCCGGGCCAGGGCGCCAGATCTGCCCCTCGTTCGGCCGCCTCTCAGCATTTTCGGGATTTGCACTCGCCAGGAGGGTCGGTGAAAATGACAAACGGAGGAAGGAGGCCATGAAAAAGCAAACACTCCAGAACGTCCAATTCGCCAGTCTAGTGATATCTTGACTCCGATTATCATGCATGGCTTTATTTCCCCGGCAGTCGTCGCAGAGTTTCCGGAACTGCCCAAACTTACATCCAACCGCCCACGGCAGCGATGACAACCTGCCGCTCACACAAACTCCGAGACGGGCAATTGCTGCCGTAGCAGCGGTCGAAACAAACACCTGTAAAAGTCCTGAAGGCGCCAAATCAGATGAAGCCCGTTTGCCCACAAAATCAGGCGTGCCTTGCGGGCAATCCACGCTTCATCCTCACCGCCCTCAACGAAAATATAAACATCGCCTGCTCCAGCGGGCAATGAGGCTTGCATTCACGAATGTTCCGGAGCTTCACCGGGTCTGAGAACAGTTTCGGGCCTCAGTCCTGTTCAAATCTGAGTCTGAGTGAATGCCTTGTGGGCCTGGAGGCCCCTACAAGCGATTTCTGGAGTTCTGTCGTAAATTCGCTGTCCACTTCTGCGATCTATGTTCGTCCTGTGCTTGCAGAATGCCTCCGAGCTTGTGAGAAGCTCAGGTTCGATTTCTCGTGGCAGAGGGCATGCGTCAGATCTATGCTGAACTAAACTAGCATTCTCTCTTCTTACTGGCTGTGCTGGGCTGGTAGGATGCCAAGCAGCCGAAAATGGGACCTTGTGTCTATCCGATTTATCCCTTGTCCGTATATCTCAAACTCAGCCATAAACTCTAAACCACTGCGGCCACTGAAACTTGTCACACCATTTTCATGCAGCTCGGCACGCTGTTGCTCTGCCCGTGCACACAGCACAAGCTTAAATCGATCGCACCAAAGCCTGCGGCAGGGAGAACCGCGATGTAAGCTCAGGCTTTTGAACTCAGCGGGTACCAGCATTAACCCGAGTGGAGAACAACCAGTGCAATGCACGCATACTTTCAAGAAGCTCTTGCATTATCCTTATAACGACCCTCGGCCGGCATCCAGTAAGAACACACTGCATCAGCCGAGAAGCCGCTTGAATAATTGAGCACACCTCCCCCTCACTTCACCACTTACCCAAACCCCCCTCAGCACTTGTGCAGTGCTGCCACCTCACCCCACAAACCTCATCTCCCCCATCCCTCACCTGAAACCCCTCAGCACTCGTGCAGTCCTGCCACTTCACCCCACAACCCCCTCCCCCCGTCCCGCACATGAAACCCCCTCGGCACTTGTGCAGTGCTGCTTCTCCACAACCTCCCTCCCCTCCCTTCCTTGCCCGTCTATGCCGAGTCCTGTCCTTGGCGGAAATGGTCGCGGGCTCCAGCACCAGCCAGCATGGTTTCGGGTTTAAGAGTTATGAAGTGCGGCTAACGGATTCAGGGGTTTGAGGATATGGGGCTTCCGGGCTTAGGAGTTTAGGGTTTAGTTTGGGGGCTCAAGGTGAGACAGACAGGGACAGCGCTATAGCGGAACAGCCAGCCCCGCATCCCGAACCTTCGTCAAACGGCCCCCGTAGTATACACGGAAATACTTATATTAGCAGTAGTAGTAGTAGTAGTAGCAGCAGTAGTAATAGTAGTAGTACAACAACAACAACAACAACTACTACTACTACTAGACAACGATAGTACCATTGGCTTCCGGCTAGAGTCCCTGCCCCTGCAGCTTCTGGACGTTGTGTTGGAAAGTTTCATGTGGCTCAAGAAAAGGGCCTTAAAACTTCTCGTTCCAAACCCCAACCCCGAAAGTTTGGCCCTGAAACCAAATTTTGTATGGCGTGGCTCTGTATGCAAGCACTCGAGATGTCCCAAGACTTGACACAGAGTCTCTGGGCAACTGCTCCGCTTGCGTCACTGTTCCTGCAAGCCCTGAGAGAGAGGGCGAGAGAGAGAGACAGAGTCTGCAAGGACAGGTAAAACAGCATGGGAGAGAGGAACGGGCACCCAGGATCCGCCGACTGGGTCAAGCCTCAAGCCCTTCTGCCAGTGCCGGCGGCAGCGCGCCGCCTTGGCCCTCGAAGGTCGCAGAGGGCTCACCGCCCTGGGGGTTGTGAACAATCCTTGGGCGATGAAAACGCTACGAAGAAGGATTTGGAGCTGCAGGGGGGTATTGCCAACACGTTTACTGCAGCTGACAAGCTATGAGCGTGGGATGGCAGCAAAGGCTCTTGAAAGCGCCGTCCACCATGGAGATGGCGGCACTGAAGTTGTCGAAGGTGGCACGCAGCTTTTCAATGCTCCTGCACGGTGGATCCACAAGGCTCCGAGCCGAGAGACCCTGGATCTAGACCCTGGAGCCAACTGCAGCCCTGCGTGGTAGACCCCGCTTGTTTGGACCGAGAAGGTATTCATTCATAGCCTCCGGAAGCACCCAGATAGCGCATGAAGCATTGGTCTTCAGCCCGCAAGCTGAGCTCCTGTTGTAGCGCTTTCCTTCTTTGATCTCTCGGGCAATGCCACGGGTCAGTATGGCCTTCCAGCTTCCCAAGGCAACAAGAGTCCAGTGACATCACATCCGACACCGCCGAAGCCCAACATCAGACACTCCAAGCATGAAGCCATGCTTCACTCAGGCCTTTCAGGAGGACTGGAAGGCTTTAGACATCGCATTGCAATCCACAAATTTGCGACAAAAGGCTTACGGCGGTGTAGTTCTTGAGTTCTTCTTGGATTTGAGGAATTTGGCAACTGTGGGCTGAACTTTGGCCGTGCGGTGCAGATAGACTTTTCTTTTTTCCGACACGGTGCAAATAGAGCCATTTTCGTGCAATGCCGATAGAAGTTTTTGGCGTGAATCTTGCGAGATTCCGGTATCTAGTGACACTTCACGTCGTCGTGTGTGCTGTGATCGGCAACATGCTTTCCCGTCTTGCCGCGGCGTGTCGACATGCGCAGCATTTGCTGTACATGATATAGAACGACGCGACCAATGTGTTTCCCCGCCTTGTCTGCCGGTTTTCGTGGAAGCTGTAGGAGGCAAACAGTGGCTCATCTGCCGTAATTTACGAGGAATCCCGCCTCGGAAAAAAATGCGAAAATGCCTTCCTCGCCGTGTCCGGAAAACACAGCTTTTTTGGGGAAAAGCTATCTGCTTTTCTCGGCTGGCAACAATTTCCATCTGCATCGTTAGCGTGAATAAAAATCTATCTGCACCGGTTTTTGGCAACCGGTCAACAAAAATCTATTCGCTGGGGCGCCTCTGTAAAGGGAGGAAAGGATTCAGCAGCTTTGCCGGCACCGATTAGCTTCACAGTTCCACCGCCTCCAGAGCAGTTCAGTTTAATAAAACAGAAGTTGCAGGCATGCGGCCTGGGGATCAGCGTAGATGCCCAGTAAGCAGACTTCGTAGCTTGCGTCTTTCAGCTTTGTCACCAACCCCTGCATCAAGAAGGACATGCTGCTGACGTAATCCGTCCGGATGGGGAGAAGCTGAACATCCAGCACTCATAGCTTGGCCATTCGCACGTTTGACTTCTAGATATCGTGTCCGAATGTGGAGGAGCTGCAGAGACTAACTTGGCATCGGCGCAAGGGCTGCAACCATAAGGATCTGCGAGTTAGATTGTACGCCTGTAACGAGTTACATGTCATGCGGTCTTGCATGAACTGAAGCCACTGGGCCACTATGTTTTCGAATGGACGACTTCGATCGTGAGCGCCTGCAGCGAGTCCAATTCTGCGCCAGTGTCAGAGACCAATATATTCCTTGATCGGGGCTGGTGGAATCTTGATGTCTCGTTCTCTGTTGAGACTCATGCACTTGTAGGAGCCTATGCATGTGCAATTTCAGGGTGCATCCTAAGGCAGCTTCCGATCAGAGCTCCAACAGAAGGGGATCATGAGCGCACACCAAAGCTTTTCGACAGGCAGCCGGTGACCAAAGCTTCATGACTTTTGTCTCCCATCGCTGCATGGGTGACGGATCAAAACAACACACAAGGATCAACACAAGAAAGCAAGTGGATCAACATCAGGCAAGCCAAGGATCAACCAACATGACTCCACAAAATAGTACGTAATTGTCGTAGTCGCATGGGCTGTTCCTGATTCGATTGTGGTTGCAACCCTCAACTCGACATTCCTCTTCCGCTTCGCCCTTGTGCGGTCTTGTGTGGCCCCAGACATTCTCACACTGAAGCTTACTGAATCCTTGGTAAGCCCAGTGAAGACACAAATTGAAGGTCGTGATGCTGGCGCCACCCCACCCCGATCCCTGGCCCTACCATTTTGGTTACCCCGCACCAATCACCACTGAGAGGTGTCTGTCACAGGACAGGGGGTTAGCATCCTGCGTGTCAGTCACACTGCTACTCGCCCTTGTGCGTGCTTGCGCGGTGCCGGTTCTGAGGGAGGTCCTAAACCTGCATCAAACTGTTAAAGTGCACTGTCAACTAAAAAGGCGTGGATTTAGAACTACACACATATGCGAAGTAAACAGTATCGGCACAAGTAGTCATAGTTATAATCATACCCACAGTCATGTCCGAGTCATAACAATACAATAGTCATACTTGCAGTAGATAATATAGTATCCGCAGCTCGTGATAGCTATGCCACGGACCCCCTCCGACGCACATTTCGTCCTCGTCGCCCAATAATATATCATATACAGTACCCTAAAGTACGTCGCGCGTGGGAGTCTTTGAGTTTCTGGCAAAGTCGGACTGTTTTCGCTGCCACGTTTCGGCTCCTTCGTTTTGACTGGTCAGAGCAGCCATGCCAAATCTCGAGCTTAAAGGTCCGATTGCATCTGTTTTTCGATGTTTCTTGAATGCTACTCCCGGGCACTCAGCCGGTTCGCAGGCTTCCTGGAGAAAGGTCCCTAATGGCTTTCCACGAACAAGAGAAACTCGGCCACCGACCGGCTGCCTCCACTACGGAGCGGATAGGAGAGGAGGGGCGAGGAGTGGACAGGAGATGAGAGGAGAGCAAAGGAGAGGAGAGCAGAGAAGAGGAGTGGAGATAACAGGAGTGCAGTGGAGGCACCTTTTTTCAACCGTTTTGTGTCCCCCGGCGAGCACTCCGGGTGCCCGGCCACCCGCGCAAAGCTGCGAGCCCCCCTATTGTTGGCCAACTCTCTCTCTTTCTCTCTCTCGCTCTCTCTCTTCTTGGTTGGCCAGATCGTTCTTTCCGAGGCTGTGGCTCGGCGTTTCTCTCCTTGCTGACATCCGGTCTGTATGTCTTTCCTTTAGTGCCGTTTGCTCTTGCAGCCGCTACTGTTTACTCTTGATTTAACTATTTTGATGTCCACCCCACTGTTTCTTTCACGACGATTTGTGCTACTGAGACGGTTGTCGGCAGCTTGCAAGCGAGCCCCAATGCTCCAGGTTAATCGTGTGAAGCCTAGGCGCGTAGCGTAGGCTCTGTAAGTGTCCGCAACATCGTTCATCCAGAAAGCAGCTCTGGCCAAAACTGGCCGAAACTCCTCGTTCCTCAAGCTCTACCCTATGAATTCCTACGCACGTGATTGAACATCAAAGCCTAACCCATCAAACCACAAGCAAAGTCTGTAGAACTACTGGGACTGCAAATCTTTAGGCGAGTCGCTGCTTCATGTCGAAAGCCTTCCTCAGCACCTCTGGGATGAGGCTCCATATTAATGCGACCGTCTCTTCAGATGGGACGGGACTGGATGCCCCACCAAGAAGACCCCCGACAAAAATTCAACAACTACGTAGCAATGCTGGTGATTGACCATGGAAGTCGTCATAAAATCAGAGCTGTGCTTCTGTCAGCAAGGCGAAATTTCATTCGATTCCCGATAGCCCGAACGGAAACTCGATGTGCTGGAAGACAGTTCAAGGCAATCTCTGATATCTGCATAATCGAACAAGTCAATCTGATTGGATCCGCCTGACCCCCAAAACTGGCACAGTCAAGAACTCCCCCCNCCCCCCCCCCCCCCCCGAACGTGGCGACCAAACTCTGCAGAAACCCGACCTCTTTCTTGGCTGCCTGCACCACAGCCTTTGCAGCTGGCCATGCGTTGAACCTCAATTGGAATCTGAGGCCGGTGGAGGTCATCGTGGAGTCGTGGAGGCGGTGAAGGTGATGCAGTGATGATCATGTTGTGATGTGATTTCGGTGCCATGAAGCCTCAGATGTCCTGACGTTGCCCGGCCCGGCCCGGCCCTGGAGCCTTGGAGCTCTACATGCTCTGCTACTCAGGGGCCACAGCGCGCTGTTGGCCGTGCCGTTTTCGCAAAGCCACCTGTACCTAAGTCTCGAAGTGCTCTCTGGAGCTTGTCACACTTGACACTGGACGGAGCTCTTCCCCGCACACTTCCCGAAGCAAAGGGCATCACGGCACATCCAGAATCATCCTGACGGAGCGAGCCACCAGACACTTACGGAAGCTAAGGGCATCGCAGCAAATCCAGAATCATCCAGACAAAGAGAGCCAATGCTAACGTGGAGCCCAATGCAAAACCGTGCAAAGGAAGGGGCCACGCGAAGCGGTTTCAGCTGGAGTCGAAGCATTTTCCCATCCAGCCCAGGTGCTGCGCGTGGTAGTCCCTGAAGATCGCGCCATCCGCATGAACTGCAGCATCTGGAGCGAGGCCTGAGCAGGCCGGATGAGTTCCCATGCCCCGAAAGGAAATCAAACTTAAAGATGAGGGTCCAAAGCCAAGCTTTGGCATTTATCTTCCACAAGCTTTCATGATTACTCTATGGTGACCGAAAAGCTATGAACGAAGCTCTATGGACTCTATGGAGCACGCGTAGTTGCTGGTGTGTCCATGCATCTCAACCAGCCCGGAGATCAACTCGTGCACAATAGATGCGTTGAGAAGCATCGGAAGTTCAGAGTCATTAAGTACAGACATCAAGCCCAACAACTCCAGTGCGTCGTAGACTCCATAGCTGGTGGCAAACTTGGACACGACGGTGGTCTTCCTCGGCGCAGTCCAGAAAATGGAATCAGTAACTGCTCCAGGCTTCCTTACCCGGCACTCCGTTGAGCATGCGAGGCATCCGTGCTTGCAAAGCCCAGGATGTGCAGCCTCGACAGCAATGACAGCTCGAGTGGAAACCCAGCCAAGTCTCCAGGCTAAACTGAACTGCCCACCGACTCCGACTGCGATGACACACCGCAGACCTACATTGCAAACATTGACCCCATGTCTCCTACACTTCCAAAAGGATGACAAGAAGCTACCTCTGAAGCTCGCTTTTTTGCAAAGCCAAGGATCCCTCCTGCCGAGGGTGCCATGACAATCAAGGCCTTCTGGGATTCAGCAGATAACACCCGTTATTCTCGAAGATTACGGATTCTGGAGCTGCTCTGCTGCGTTTGTCAGCGTCTTTGATATGGCACTTCTCTTAGCAGCGCTCTCCGTTCTCCTGCCCAGAAGTGCGAGACCACCGGCCTCACCCACTAAGCCCAAAGCTAGGTAGCTAGATTCCCTTCCAGCACTGATTACAGGTGTGTGGAAGGACAGACATTGAGCCCGAAACCCTGTGACCACTTCGAAAGCCCCACCCAGCCTTTGGGATAGCCTGCGGTGGGGCAGCCTTTGGCCCCGTGACGCCGCAGGCCTGCGCAGCGCTCGCTCCAGTTGCGGAAGCATGCTGTCCTCTCGGTGCTTCCAGCCGCAAGGTCTGAGACTTCTTCCCAGTAAGCCAGAAGTGTAGAGGTTTGCACTGCCGAGGTTCCCGAGCACCTCCATAGCCTCGGTCCACTCCAGCTCTGTTAGCTTTCGGAATGGCTGCCGACCTCAGTTCATGTTTTCCATCCGCTTCCACTGCTTTTACACCCCATGTCCCACTTGCGCGTGGCACTACTACGCCCGAAATCCATCCCACATCGAGCCCGTCATAGACGACCCGAATATGTCCTCCAAACGTTTTTCTGAATCGCGAATTCATCTTCAGGACACCCACCTCACGTTCTAGCTTCCTGACATGCCTTGGCTGGTAAAGCATCAAACCAGATATTTGTGACAAAAACACAAAATGTCAGAACGACTTCAGTAACACGAAGAAGATAATAAGCAGAGGAGGAAGAAGAAGCGATGCAATCGGGTAGCCAATGCCCGCTGCAACTGAAGCAGCAAGAAGGGGAGACGAGGTACTGCAGAAAGTGTACGGATGGAAGGCGTGTCTATGTGCATTCAAATGGGCCGGAGGCAACAATCAACACAGGTTTAACAAAAAGCGGCTGGCACAAACGGGGCTGAAGATGGAGTGCTGCAAGCAACATAGGAGCGAAAGGCTGAGCGAGCTGCATGTGCGAATGGGGCTGCGCACCAGCCACGATGGGACGCGCAAAGAAGAGCAAGGCAAGCACGACCCAAATGCTTGCTTCCCCGACACCACCATCTGCTTCGTCCGTTGCATCATGCCAAACCTCCGTGCAAACAACATCACTGCAGTCAGGCCACAGAAATCTAGGCTACCATCCAGAGAGGCCATCAGCTCGGCATCCTTGCGACAGTGACATGTGAACTGGCTCGAAACTGGGGCTCCATGCCTTTAGGTCGTCGCTGGTTGGGAAGGTCCCATACATATGGTGAAGTAGGCCATGTGTACAAGCGAGCTGGTGCAGATTGAAGGTCTTGGCGAATGCTTGCTGATAGGGAAGGTCGAAAGACCGCGACCCTGCGCGATAGACTGCAAATCCTGAAATCTAGAAGCGCTTCGGCGAAAACCTCCAGGCCCTTGCAAGAATCCTCTCGGCCTCTCGGACAGCCCTGGAGATGGAGCCCGGCAGCTTTGCCTTCAGCACCTGACGGAGGCTCTCCGACAGCTTGTCCCTGTTCAGGCTTGGGGGGAACTTCGTCGATATCGCTTCCCCTACAGACATCGGATATTGGATAAGTCGGATAGTTTCGACTTGCCTGCCTCGGGCACATCAGCCGACTTTGTGATTTCAAACGCGCTGGCTGTGCGCCAAATCAAACTCACAGAGCCACTTGTTCGGCAAAGACACCAGAACCGATCGTTCTAGAGTTGCAGTCTCGCGCGCAAGAGAAAGCTTAGCTTCTTTGCGAACAGAGATGGGACTGACTGCGGCGACTACGGGATCCGCCGTCGTGGGGCTATTCAAGGACGAGAACCTGCAGTTCAGTCCACAACACTCATTAAATTATGCTGCTCGACACATGTAGATGGCATCGTCGTCATATCCTTCGAGCACAGGTCTTGCCAAGTTGCTACAAGAGCGAGGCAGGGAGGGAGAGACAGAGAGAGGGAGCGAGAGAGGGGGTCGAAGCAGAGTTGGTGCAAAAGCTTGGCAACTGAAAAGCGACGAGATTGGGTTTGATGCAGTAATGTAGGCCTAGGACCTCCGAAAGTGCAAGCGAGGCACCCAAAGGTTGTCGCCGAAGGGAGAGTTGGGAGTCCACCTCTCAGAGATCAAGGGAAGGCTGCTTCAAAGTTTTCCGAAGTCTAACAACCAGGACCCAAAGACCCAACCCCAGCTCTCGCCTTAGTGTCTGGGACACCACTTCAAAACGGGCCACCTCAGGGCCCAACTTGCCCTTTTCACCTGAGCTTTGAGAGGACTTGATGGGAAATGTGTATCCTGCTGGTTCGCTATGGACACCCCGAAAGATCTAAAGGCCTTGCCAACGGTTGAAGTGAAACATATTAATCAATTAACTAGCATTCCGAGAACCCTGAAATATGCACGCCCAGGGAGCTCCGTCAATGCTCACCAAAACGGCGCCTTTACTGTGAACTCGTGTCACATCGCCCCCAGCCCTGTGGCCCCTAGTCCTAAATGCCAAGATATGCCAAGCCCTAGCCCTTGAACCCCCCAAAGCCAAACCTTCCTTTCAAAGAGTACGACATGTGGCCCGGAAAGTGCAGCGCGCAGCTCTTCACTGAGAAGAGGCAGCTGAAGCCGTCCACGGGCGGCTGGATTTCTACGATTGAAACCTGGCAGTAGGATATTTGTGCTTCGCATGCGGAGCTTCCAAGCCGGCTCAGAATTGAGGTCTCTGCACATCCACACTTCTCATTTCGGGCTTCGGTCAGCGGAAGACTCTGGATAATCTAACGAAGCAGGGATGCTAAGAGCTGCACTCGGTCCGGCTGGCGGTCGCATTTGGCCGTCATCCTTTGCCTTTACTCTTTTTTCCCGTCACATCTGATTCGTATCAGGCCTCCTTGCAGGGGTCGGAGACCGTAATTTGCACATCTTCGCCATGGGGACGCTTGTAGACGCCCACCAGGCCTGAAGCTGTATCCGCGGGGCAATCAAGATGGCCACTAGAATGGCTTGGTCGTGTCTGAGTTAGGGTCAGTTAGGGGGCGTGCACATCTGTAATTTAATGTAAAAGGTCCAGGGGCTCAAGCACTCGCACCAGGCATGGCCGTCTGCACGTGCCGCCTGCCAGCAGTTGTCAGCCTCCAAACCACAAACAGACTTCGACAGCATCTTACGTCTTTGCAATGGTCCATCGGATGTGTTCTGGCTCCTGTTCGGCTGATCATAGTGCTTATCTGGACGGTCTTGATGTGTCTTCTCGATGCACACGTTACAGGATGCCTATCCTGCCGGCTCTGAACATTCTGATGCTGAAAATTAACGCTATTTAGAGCGCCCCCTGGATTGCGCCTTCAGCTTTTCGAAAGCCGCCTCTAGCTGGTCCAGGGCCTCCACGCCGGGAACGCCTCGGGCGTACACCTCCGGGTCAGCTGGCATTTCACGAGTTTCCTCTGAGGCTCTTAAAACCAGGGGGCTTCGGTGGAAAACCTCTCGTTGCTCTGTCAGAGACGCCGGGCTGAAGGAACCGGACGACGATACGCGAGTGTCACTCTCGCACATCGATCTTCGAAGGCAAACAGCAATTCAAGAATCAAGAAATCCGACTCGTCCGACGTGGTGCGTCTCTTACAGTAAAGGCCGGTGCGCCAGGGTCGGGTTCAGGACATCCGTGCTGTCGTAGGCGAGAGCTTGGTCCGAGTTTCCCACTTCGCACATCTTCAGGACCTGAGTGGAGCTAGCAGCTAGAGAATGCTTTTGCAGAGAGATATACCTCTAAGACTCAGGATGTTCAGGAGCTCAGCAAAATGCCGAAGCATCAACCCCCAAGGGCCAATTTGCCGTCCGAAGCGCGTCGCGCATTGTCACCAGCCACTTCCTGAGTGGCTTGGGTTGATGATCAGCAGAAGTGCGTGTTGTCGTACGTTTTTGGAGTGATACAGTGTCACTGCAATCTGCCCACATGCAAACTATCCTATCTCCGTTTTTCAGGCTCACCCTTGGAAGATGAAGTCGGCCTGAGGCCTCAAGTCTCATAGACCCAAATCCATCAGAACTGCGATGCGATGGACAGACTTCAGAGTGATTTCTGGCCAGCCACTTCTCAGGGGTGCTCGACCACCGTCCGTTGGATTCTGCACGATTCCTTAGAGCAACACATCTCCATAAACATCTGCAGCGCGGGGCGGTCCTGTCTTATTGCTCAAGAGCTGTGAGGTGTCATTCAAAAGACTTCCCCCGTCAGACCCGAGGTTCCTTTGCCGGCAGTCCGACTCGGCACACGAGACCAGGAGCGCCAGAGTGCAGACCTTGTAGCCTTGCTCCTCTGGGGTTACGATTCCTGGGCCCGTAGCTTACTGACTGCAGCCTCGGCGGTCGTTGAGCTCCTGTAGGTTAAACGAGGAAGGCCGAAGCCTGCAGACTGTTAGGGCCCAAATCTCACCACTTACAAGGAAGCCGGACAGTGAATTAGTGAATTGAGGTCAGCACTTGCCTGCGATTTAGTATATGATGCCACCCAGAATTGCAACAAGAAAGGACGCACAGATCAAAGCCTGCCCCTCGCGAAGATCGATGGTCTCTTAAAACAGCAACCTCTTAGCTTGATTCGCCTCAAGCATGCCATGCCATGCCACGCAGCCAGAAACTCCAAACTCATGCCCCCAAGGCATCGAAAGGTCCTTCATGAGAGCCAGGTCCTCCTCCTTAACATGCGTGTCCGGGTAAATGACGTTCTTGCGAGCTTGGACCAGCTCTCTCAGGAATTGGACCTTGAGGCCCTTGTTCCTGCACTGGAACGTGAAACAGTGAAACGCATGTCTCTGTGTTGGCCCATAGTCGGGCCTAGAGCAGGCTGGCTATGGCAGTAAGGCAGGTAGTAGGTACATCCATGAGATTGAACGATGCTGCTTGACCCGAGAAAGCGGTCTTTTTGTTGGTGATGTAGATGTCGTAGGCATCCAGATGGCCATTCTGCTTATCTCCCACGACGCAACTCTTCCAGGCATCGTGGCAGCCCCGCATGATGTCACCGTCGACCTGCAAGCGCTCCAGCAGCACGAACAACTGGCACCGCACTTGCTGGTACTGGCTAAGACCTGCAAGGATCCCCGCAGCCTCGGCAAAGGTGGACAAATCTATCCCGAAGAGCTTTGCGGCCTGCACTCGGCGCACGCGGTGACAGCCCCTTAAAAATCAACCGGATCCTTCTGGCCCGGTGGCCTTGGGTAACACCATGGACTTCCCAGCACCGCTGGGCCCGACGATGCACAGGGCCGTTGGCCGCTGTGGGCTCGGGACCGGCGACACCTTGTGCAGGCTCGTTGGACACGATGCAACGGGGCTACGCCGTTTGTCGGTTTCATGGCCAAGGTGCCAGGTCAATACGCGAGGCTTGCCGGCACGCATCGAGCTCTGCCGGCGTGGCGTCTCGGCAAAGCGCTGCCGCCACAGTCTCCGGCGCCTTTTCCTTGGTCCATCAAAGCCTCCTCTTATGCTGGCCACAGGATCGAAGACCCTGAACACACAAAGAAGCCCAGTCTCGTGCCAGCGCCGGCCAGGCTCGGCACAGCCCGCTGCAAAATCCCAGCGAATCCCGGGTCCTGCACGCACCTTTGCGCGACGTCGGGTCTGCATGCAGCGCGTATGCAGTGCTGGAGCGCTGAAGCAGTATAGCCAGATTTTTCGCCGTGGCCACTGCAAAAGAACAAGTACGGTAAATGCCCGGGCGCTGCATCGCGCAGGCTCCGGAGAGCAGAAAGGTCCACGGAAGGCGCTGTGCCTTCCTCGTTTGCTCATTTGGCCACCCTCACGACGCAGCTGCGCATATTTATAAGCTTATATGTTCTCAAGTGTACACCCAAACGAAAACCTTCGCCGCACTGCCAAGCTTCATTGCTCGTGTAGCCCTGCGGCATAGGACCGGAGGCCAAGCGTCCAAGGTGCTCTTGCGGTTATCATGTCTGAAGTCTTCTGGAACGCCGCAAGGCAGTTATGGATCTCAGGTAAGTGCTTGAAGGGCTGAGGGGGTTAAAGGCTCAGAGTCCTTGCACAGGCATGCCCAAGACTCGCGGCTGCACGATGCTCACGAACAACATGCATCTCACAATCCAGCATGTGGGAATGCAGCTCGGATGGACCTTGAATGCTCCTCTTAGCAGATGGGCGGGGGTTTAGCGTAAAGCAATCACGGGCGATAAGCAGGCACATGCAAGCGACAGCTTGCTCGCGCCCAAGGTCCCGCAGCCTATGATCCTCACACTTCAGGACATGCAGGCCGAATCTACACACCCATACAGGCATGCCCTCTTCCTCTTCTGCCCGCCCGGGCGCCTATGTGAGCGAGAAGCTCTCGCTCGTCTCCAGCGGCCTGAAGACAGTTGAAGCCCCTTGCAAATTCCGGCACCCCGTCGCTTCGAGCCATCGTAGAGTTAGTGATTTCAAGATCGCGATGCGGTTGATCACACTCTGTGCCTGCTGCTGGCTCCTCTCAATTCCTAAGTTACCTCCTTCTCTGTGTCTTGCCAGTTGATATGCACATACAGCTTGAGGCATGCGCTCTCAAACTTCCAGGGATCTTCGGAATTGCACGACTTGATACGGATCTCCATGCAAAGTCTTCTGCGTTGTTCTCATGATTCCGGTGAGCAGGTCCTGTGAAGTTCGACTGCAGCTATCTGACTGATGCTGGCAAAAATATAGCTGTTTGAAGCTTGCAGAGACCAGTGCAGCTTGACAGCTGAACAAGGCGACCCACTTTCTCGTATACTCAGTCTTGTCTTGATTAGCCTGTGAGATATGAAGGGCTGGGTTCTGCTTGCCCCGACTAATTATCTGTAAGAACCTATAAGTTGTTTTTTCAACCAGAGACAAAGAACGGGAAGGAAACTCCGAGCAAACACGGAAGCACACGCATGCTACGCAAGCTAAGTGCTCGGGCAGTGTTGTTCTCTTGCTTCGGATTGGATTCCCACCACATGCACAAGAAGACAAGAAGGGAACGGAACGAGCCTTGACACAGAGTGCACGACAAAAGCAAGTCAACTGAGCGGCAGCAGCCAAAAAGCGGAGACACCAAACCAGAACTCATGCCCGTGAGCTTCAGGACTGTTTGTGGACTATTTTGCGGAGATGGATCAAGTGGACCTGCATATGTGTGCTGTCATGCGCTGTGGGCAATTCAGGAGAGCCCACTTGTGAATTACTTTCCGCGTCCCACACCCAAAACAACGGAGACCTGAAATCCCATTTCTGGGTGCAGAGCCAGCCCATGCGCATGCAGCCAGCCTGGCAGTGCACCAGGCACGCGCATTCAGCACTGGAGCCGTCACGTGATCAGAGTTTGCTGGAAGCTTGATTTGGACACCATGGGTCCATAGTTCTTCCATGGAAACAAGTGACCATGATTCTGAGTACAGGGTGAGCGGCGGTGCTTGCAGGCACTGACCCCACCCCGCATGCAAGTTGCGCCCCTAGCCCTAGGGCCTTCAGTGATGTTCCAAACCCGATCTGGCTCGGCATCTGTGCTGGTGCAGAAGGCCTCGGAACTCAGATGGAGCTGAGATTGCACTGACGGCCGTAAAGACGGACGAATGACTCCACAGCGGCGGTCTTGACACGCACAACCGGCTAGCTGTTTCCGAAGCATTCCAAAAATCCTCGGGCCTATGCAAGCTTTCAATTTGGGCTTTCCTCTGCGCGGAGCTTCACCACTAGGGTCCCAAATATCGCAGTTTACCCAGCGGAGCCCCGTTTCCATAGTCGTGGGTAAACCATGTCGTTCCTGGAGCAAGCTGTTGTGAATAGCGCCGTGGCGTAGAGATGTCGGAACGTTAGGCCTCAAGATCCCCCCTTCTTCAAGGATTTGCTAACTGAAGGTCATGTTTGTTCTGACCTGAAGACCGGACAAGTAACGCCAGACTGAAAGACAAGCTTGCCGACGACTATCAGTGACTCGAATCACATGCGCTTGTTCTTCGACTCAATTATGCAAGCATGCTGGAAGCCAGACTTGGCATGTATCTCCATCTGCTATGCTGGTCACACATCGCTGCTCCGTGCCTCTGCGACACCCTGAGAGGTACCAACCACGAACACCTCGGGTGGCTGCATCTTGTGCTGGCTGGTAGCCTCTTTCCTCACAGCTTATTTCGTTGTGTTTGACGACCTCTTCCGCAGCTGGGCCCAACGTCTTCAAGATGGGATGAGATGGGAGCTGTATGTCACAATCCCTTGAGATGCGATCCGCCACGCACCTTCGTTTGGTGGAGGGCGGCATTGCCTAAAGGAGTTCGAGTGAATGCATGTTCATACAGAATCTAGACACAAAAGCTTACTTTACAACCGCATGCGAGTGCAAGTCTGAAGAACCGAGAGCACGTGCCTAGGGTTTTGGGTGCACCGCTTAGCCACCCAAAGACTAATCATCCCCTAACGAATGCAACTATGCGAGGAGGTGAGTACCTGACCAGCGACCTTTAATGGGGTTGGGTGGACATGTTCACTCTCAGGGACATGCACAGAGACGTGAGAATCCCGAAGTTCGTATTTGAGAATCTTCCGCGTGACCACCTGATCCTCATCAGCCCAAATAAATGTTGCACCAGGGCAAGCACCACACTTCGTGGGAGACGACTATGTAGTTCCTGATAGGGGCAAGTGAAAATCTTCCAGCCTGTTGTCGAGGGTCCCATCGCTCAAACAGCTTCCGGAAGAAAGCACTCCTTATGACGCCTAAATGCTGACGCAGGTTCGAACACGCGCTTGATTCAAAGCAGTGTGAAAGAGCTTCGTGCTTCAGATTGCAGCAGCAACACCGCAGCTCAACCCTGTCCCAAGCATGACGTGCGGAGAAATAGTTTGCAGAACCCCATCACTGCTTGTGTCAGGCAGGTGTCCTGTGCCAGGGAAGACAAGAGGCTCATTGTACCGGCGCCTGCATTGGAGTGCTTGATGTCTTTCAGATGGCTTTGCTCTCACGTGCGGAATATCAGCTCGGGGAACTTCGGGCAACCCTCCCATCGAGAGCCGGTGGAGTGGAGACAGTGAAAAAACCGGATGAACATGAATAGGCTTGGCGCATAGCACTGTAGCCCCAAAGCCAACTCAAAATCTGACTCTGAACCTGATACGTCACAACCCCCTCGCCCCCAGGGCCAGCAAGCCTGGCGTTTCGGCACCGCCAATGATGCAAACCTGGCAGGGTTCCGCCGTGTGACACGTATCAGTTTCCCCCGAAATCGGGCGCCTCACGACTTGCGTTCTGACGTCAAGGCAGAGAGCGTCGCCGCGAGTCTCAGCAGCTTAAACCCTGTCCCTCGACATCGCATGCGGAAGTAAAGCTTGCAATGGCCGAGGCCAATCTGGGAGGCAGGAATCCGTAAAACGTGGCGAAAGGCAAAGTAGCCATCCCCGGCTTCGCTTCGCAGCCCGGAGATCACCTGACAAAGACTGCACGGCAAAGAGTCCACCGCTCCCAAACACTCTGAATCTGGCAGATTCCGGGCCTCTGCCCAGCTCGCAATGTTTGCGGCCGGCGCAGAAGCCTGTTTATGTGTGGACTTGTCGGACGGTCGGACGTGCTGCAACTGCGATCGGCACCCTGGGCTGCAGTTTGGAACGGGATGCTTCTCATCGGGCACATCGACTTTTGCTGCACTGACCCTAACTAAGCGCCCTTGCGGCCTCCGGGGTAACCGTCCTCTCCACCTGCTTGGTACACTGCAAGCCCTACAATCTCCACGGCTGGGGTTAGTTTGTAAGTTTAGGCTGTATTCTTGCAATCATCCGTTTCTCCGGGGCGGCGAGTTTCTGACATGCTCCCCTATGCATTCCCATCACTTGCAACAGAGCTGACGACTGACGAGTATGATGCGATGTTTTAACGAAGAATGGAAAACATGGCGTAACATGGCTTAGCATAGCATAGCATAGTATTCTGCACTACATCATAACTATGACTACGACAATGTTTACAACTCTAACTGTGACTGTACAACCACTACTACAACTACAAGAGCAACTATAATAACTCTAAAGATAACTGCAACTGTAAAAGTGACTATCACTCCATCTACGACTGCGACGATTTCTACTATTCTACTACTATTACTGTTACCACCAGGAAGACTTTGATTATGAGTATGAGTATGTACCATGATGAATGTCAACATGAAAACTCATACACACACACCACGCAGTACAGTATAGTCAATACAGTACCGTATAGTAAAATTTTCTTGGTCAGCCGGAAAGGTTCGCCACACAGCATTTGAGCAGCCTCATCCAGTGAAACGACATGCATGCCAAAGCGAGTTATTCACCCATTGTCACCAGAGTCAAACAATAGGTTGTGTTTTTCACTGTTGCCTTTCACTTTCCTGCTTCAGGATAACAAGTGAACAATACAGCTGATTACTGTAAGCCTAGAGACCCGAAAGAGCGAGAGAGCGAGAGAGAGAGAGAGAGAGACAAAGAGAGGGGGTTGCCAAAGATGTGACCCGTTCCCACACTTCCAACTGGCAAGGAATTACAGAATGAGCCCCGAAGCTGCCTGGCGCTCCGCCGTCCTTGGCTCAACAGCAGAGGCGTTGTTGATTTGGGGCCAATTGGAGGCGGGCGGTTAGCTCGAAGGCAACGGGCCGTTTTATCCCCTGAGGGCAGCCGCGGGCAGTCTCACTGCCGCGACACGCGCGTTATGTTGGTCCAAGGAGTTTCTTCTTGCTCTGCCGGAATTTCTTGATACACGATCCCATGTTGTTCTCGGCAGATATTCGTGCTCAGCGCAGCTGCTTGCATCATGTAGTCGCTCGGACGAATGGCTAAATCCGATGGACTTGTGTTGCCAAGCTTCGGCTGTGGTGGAGGAACCAACACCTTCAGGGTGGTGGGCTTGAATTGTGTCTCAGACTTTGGGCCAGCAGGGTAAGCAACTTGAACGATAGTCTGTGACACCATCCAAAAGTTGCTATTGAATTTCAACCAGATCAAAACATTCACTTGAAAATTGACGACACCGGTGTAAGATGACATGCGCAATGCAGAACATCCTAGCTTCAGCTGGTAGACCTTCTTCCGGATTTCAGAGAACCAGTTTTTCTGACATGAGGATAGGATTGACAGCATGCGTCTTTCGGGATCAAGCATCTGGACTCTCACAGGTCCGGCCACGATACTCCTTCCGTCTGCGTGCATGGGACCCTCCCGCCTGCGGTGCCGATGCCGATAGCGCCACGAAAGGAGCCTACTAGTAGCAAGGACATTGCGCGGGGAAACCTATGTGCGATGGCATGACGCCGGAGTCCATGTCTACCATTTCCGTTCACCTGCCGCTGACCACTGAGGCCTGTGCAGGCGATTGATAGCCAGCCCACCTTCGCAGGGATTACTTGCACACGGCACATAACATCTCTGCCACCCAATATTGAAGGAGCTCTAAGCTGCGTTAGTTAAGGGTCCAGCGCCGAAGGCCGGAGCCCAAGATTTAGAGAAATGAGTCGTGCGTGTAACAGGGCATGCAATCAAGGGCAACTCTTCGGCTGGGTAGGCTGGGGCCACTTGGAGATATCGGGGAGTAGCACTTGGCTTCGCGGTTGCGGCTTCGAGATCGCTTCGAAGCTTTGAAGCAGCAGAAGCTAACATAGTGATTGCGTGAGCGAGCTAGCGAGTGAGTCAAGCAGGTTGGAGCGATGGAGGGAGAGACTGCGCGGCTGGCTTTGTTCATGCATTGGTATATATGGACACAAAGATTGATGTTAGTATGAATATTAGTATACCATGGTATACATATACATGTACATATATATATACACATATATATACACATACACATACACATACATATACATATACATACATATATATCTATGTTTATACACACACATTCACATAGCTGCACAAGATGTACACATGTAACAGAAACACTTACATGAGGCCAGCTTTGTGCCCCGAGGTTATTGCAAGTGAGTGTCTTATGGGGCACAGGGCTGAAACATCGTTCAAGATGTTGTGGGGTTGGAGTTGGGTCTTCAGGCTCCCATGATACAACGATTTCCTGCCCCACCTCAGTGAGGCACGTGCATCCCGGAGCCACAGCAAACCTTCTTTTATGTTCACGCATCCTGCATGCAGCTCTGTATCTCAAACATTGGTGCAGAACCCAATCGCCAACAAGGGGTCTGGACTCTGTTTTGCATCAATACTCCTCGATCGACGGTTTGATCTTACTGTGGATTACATGCCTGATGAGGTGCTGCACTCAGAGCATTTGACCATTTCCGTTGCTCGGGCACAGCTTCTCCGGACAGCTCAGCTGTTTTCGGGGGCTTTGTGGTTAACCGCTGCCGTAGCACTGCCCATACCTCCATTGCCAAACACCCAGACATTAGCCCATTTTGCCGAAGGGCCGTTCTACAGTGTCGAAGCAATAAGTGGCAGTTGAGAAGTTCAGCACATTCTCTACAAACTTTGCAGCTGTCTCGTGGAGGAACTGCCCGAGTGTGCAAGCAGGCGAAACCATGCCCTAGTCATCACGGGAGGGGGGCATCAGGGGCATTGCCATATAGTAATCTCGGGGTCTGCCGGCTCAGGCGGATGTCATCCGGTGAAGACTCTGAGGCTCTGGCTCCGTGCGATGAGTTCTGCAGAGCTACAGGTAGCAACAATAAATTGTGGGTAGTAGAGTCTGGTAGAGATAAGATAAGACACAGCCCTGCCAGCAGTCCCTGCTCTCCCCCGAATTTTTATGGGAAACGATACAGGCCGAGATGGCTCCAGAGAAGAACTCCAAGAACATGCGCCAACAGTTCTCGGGTTTGCGTAGAACTGCTTCCTTCAAAAGCTTTGGGAAAAAAGACAAACTCAAGTGGCTTGAATCGACTCGACCAAGTTCTATATTCCTTCACAGCTACTCATGCACCTTCATTTACTGATGCTTCATTTACCACCTGAGTCGGTCCCAAACTGCGTCACTATCCCAGCTGTGAGGCACGAGCGAAGATCCCACGTCCCGGAGGGCAAGAGAAGTAACCTGCATTGAAAAAACATGACACAGTTCCTGCAAGCATTCATGAGCAGAAATCTGCACGCCTCTGAAGATCTGATGCGAAAACTAGCGACGACGATGCTGATGGTAGTGATTCTGCGGATGGTGGCTGTGATGCCGATGATGAAACCGATGATGGCGAAAACGACTACAACGAGGATGATGACGTCGAGTCCGCCCTTACCAGCACCACGAACGACTTGCACAACGACGGCGGTGGCGACAGTCACGACAATAACGACCGCGACGGGCCAACTAGGACACGGTGGCAGCGACGACGACCTCACTCACGACCGCGACCACGGCGCCACGACTCCACGGCCCTGAAACAAAGCCCAACGGCCCAAAGGCCACGACGGCGACCACGACTGCAGCGAACAACCGTGGTTGATGCTCGTGATGCTCGCTTGTTGCTTGCTTGCCCAGCCCCGAAGTGTGCCAAAACAAGTGCGGCTGATGCCCATGATGCTCGCCCCAGCCCAAGCGGTCAAAACAGCTGCGGCTGATGTTCGTGCCGGCTTCGGGTGCTTGCCCCAGCCCAAGCGTGCCAAAACAACCCTGGCTGATGCCTACGATGCTCGCTTGAGAAGGAGGAAAGCACAACCTGCGAGTGGAAATGGAGTGAAGGAATCTTTGTCACAAATGCAACTGCATTTACTTCTTACAGGTATGTTGATCCTGTCGCCACGATCTAGTGTCAACTGCATGGGTATGACAGGTACATCTTGCAAGCGAGAGACGGACCCCGAAAAGGCTGCCATCATGCGTCCCCGAATCATCGTCCATCTCGACTCCCACCCATTCGCCAGGAGCGAACTGCGTGGCTCCCAAGAAACGGACCGTGCCCTGAGAGCCCTTGAAGACCACGCGCTGGTCCATGGTAGGTCCGGCGGTCGATGGTGCCGGTGCTGGAGGGGCCGCTGGGGCAGGTGCTGATGGCACAGTTGTTGGAGTGGTGGCGGCCGCGGTGGGCACGGCCGCGGGTGAGGAGCTGCTGCCCTTGGGGATCTTTGGAGGCGGCGTCAAGGCAGCGAAGACGACCAGGACGTGCATCACAAGCGAGGCCGCTGCAAGTTTCGGACACGACAAGGCACCCGGATAAAACCTGGGCTGCCAGCGACCCAATTCATGTGCAGGCAAATCCTGAAATACAACTCATCCATACTTCAAATCTTGCAGACGGGAAGGAAACCTGCTGGCATCAGGGTGTTTCCACTAAGTCACCACAGGCTGAGCCAACTAGAAGAGGCATGCAAGTTCATGCAAGCCGGCAGTTTGCACCGCCGAACCAAAACTACAGCTCGGGTCTTCAGTGGAGTTATGCACGGCCCAGGAGACCTCCAAGGAACCATAAGAATCAGCAGCGCAAAGAAGGTAACACCTTCATGAACCGATCTGGGTATCAGGGCTAAGGTCGAGATAACCTGAAAAGAACGGCCAGCAAACTTGATGAGGCCAGCATGGCCACCGTCGATGCCCCCCAGCTTCAGCGCTACCTCAGGATCTCCCGAAAGTTCAGACTTCAGTCCGAACGACTAGTTGGATCCTCAGACACCCTGACGCTAGGTTCAGTGCACAGCTACACTCTAGCTAGACGTCGACAAAGCTCCTGAACGTCATCAAGGCTGCTTGCATCTGCCTCTGTGCATTCGCACGCGCAGGTGCGTGTGTGTGCGCGCGCGCGTGACAACCTGCTTGTGTGGCTGTCTCCCTGTGTGTCGGTCTGTCTGCCCGTCCATCTTCTGATCCACCTGAACTGCTTGCGACATCTGAACCTCATGAATTACACAGCCTTCCTGCTTTCATGCCAGGATGCCAAGAGAAGGTGCAGGCCAGACGAGCCAATCAGGCCATATCGGAGATATCCTGACATGCTTCCTCTTTGCAATCCCAAAGTGAGAACCCTGCTGGACTCGAGCTCAGCAGCTTCGAGAATTTCAGCTTTCGATTTCTGCCGTCAGGTCCACGCAAACCGAATGAGAAGAACAAGCTGCGCTCCGGATAGACTCTTCGGCCAGGTGACGAAAGGTTGTTCCGCTGTGGATGCGCCCGCGCTGAGTAGCATCCTGCTCAGCTAGTAGCGGAATGCTTTGTGCTTAGACGCGCTGAAGCATTTGAGTAGGGCGGTTTGTTCCCTCCGCAGGGCTCGGAAGTGTCAAGTGCCACCCGGCAGGGAGTATCTGCGTGACAATTTCCGTACTTCCCTGACGGTTCGATCTGGCTTAGCTTAAAAGCGGCGTGGCCTGATAGCTCTCGTTGGACTCTCTCGAGTCGGGCCTTCAGAACGTAAGCAGAGACGGCCGCCAAGAAAGTCCAGGCTGCTGCAGCCCGGCTCCTTAGCAAGGCTGCTCGTTAGGCATGGCAGCCTGAGCCTCTGGGCCATCCTGAGCATACTGCATATGACTGGGCCGGGGAGCAAGCGCTTCCCGAGGATACTCGGGACGGTGGCCATGGGAAAGGAGACGAGCATCGGCAGTGCGGCAAAGACGAGGAACCTTGAGATCGACTGGGGCGGCTCTTGCGCTTTCGAGATCTTCTGGCTAGGCCATGGTTCAGTGGAACGGGATGTAGGAATGGTTGCATTTCTTGGTGTTCCGTGAGACAACTGTCAGTCAGGCTACTGCGCTCAGGGTGTATGCAATCCTGGCTCACTGGTGAGGTTGAGAGATTCCGACTGCAACGGGTCTGACCGGAGGTCGGAGGCGGTGCTTTTAAGCGGTTCAGAACAACCCCTGCATGGCCTCTAGCCACAAAGCAAGCAACTTTGTACTTGCACATTATTGTACATTCCATACAGCCTTTAGCGACTGTAGCGCATGTGCCGCATGTGCATGGACCACAGGGCCGTCCGTTAGCTTATAAGGCTTGTGCAGCTTGTACCAGGCTGACAGCTTGCGATTTCTGCATTTCGAGGAGCAGAACGCATGCAAAAGCATACTCGTTCCGACCATCTCCTCCCGGTTTGTGTCAGCAGCAGGCTCCGAACTAACAACTTTTGCTGAAGGCCACAGCTGCTATCACAGGTTGAAACTGAACATCTGGCCGCTGTCAAGCAGTAGTGGCTGGTTGTATAACCTTCACACACGGCCTTTCGCACCAACCTCCCGGTCCTCCAGCCATACTTTCAGGGTCATCTAAATGGCTGGCGCTTCCTTGGGCAGGATGAGAGCGCAATTCAAGCTGCTTCGGGCTGAGAAGATGCAGTCGACCCATATCGCGGAACAACGTGCTTCCCGGATCCGACAGACTTTCATACAACCCTACGATCCGACAGTACGGATGTTGAGTCCAGCACAGCACGCAATGTTGTAGGTTGTGGAGCAGCGCAGGCACGGTAGGCATCCACTCGCGAACAGGGTGGGTGGCTTCGACGATTGCTTTTTTCGCCGATTGCGCTGTGGAATGCCAGCCGTGGCCACCACGAAAAGACTGGACAGACTTCCCTCCAACATCGACAAAGTCCGAGTGGCCGTTGGCAGAGATGGAGCTTGTCTCACTCGTCTGCGGGATCAAGGCCCAGAAAGATCCCACCACCTTGACTGATGCATGAGCCCGTTGGGCGTTCAAAGATTGGAGAGGGCAGCTGTGTTGCACCAGTCGCATGACTCAGGGAGGGAAAAATTCGTCTAATTACAGGGCGCTATGCATGAGCTCAAAGGTATACAGCAATGGACGGCTGGTCGAAAAGCCCTGGCAGGGTCTCAGAGGTCGCCCCTTTGAGGCAGGAGCTCCACGGAGAAGGCGTGGCAGGTACTGGCCTCGGCAAGGCTTTTTTCACAGCGAGAAGAACCATATTGCTTCCGCACTGGGCAAAAACTGAGCGAGTCTACACAGCTGACACGGGCTGAGTCCTCTGCCTCGCAGAGGCGGCGGTGAAGGAGTCACAGCACGAAGCCATCTTGGCACACAGAATTAGAAACGGCTCAGACACAGGACAAGGCGCCAAAAAGGAGACAAGCTCCCTCAAGAATCCTGAAACGTCCTGTTCCACAAAGACCAGGGTCAAGGCACACGAAGAGGCAAAACAGCCCAGCTGAGAGATGCGTCGTCGCGATCAGTGCAGCAAAAGTCGTGGAGTACATCCGATATCCTAAGCAGTGCAGCAAGACGAGTCCAGTTCACACACAATGCGCTGTCCAAGTCTCATGAAGTGGACCTTTGCATAAGCGGGCAGCATTCGGCTCCCAACGGCTGATTTGCTCTGTGAATGTTTATCTGCTTGGCCTACAGCACCACGTTCCACCAACGGTCTGACAAGTTCCCTTGGCCTCTTGCTGCCCCAGGAGCCCACGGCGAAGGAAGGCGCGAACCAGGCCGCTGCCGCAAGCCAAAGCCTGTGGAGGCGAAATGAAAAATACTTCTGGCCGCGTTCTTTCGTTCCCCAGCAAGTCTCTTTGGCTGCAAGAAGTGATGGCAAAACCCGGCTTGCGGCTCTTCGGTGCAGGGAGGTGGCACTTTGGGCAAAGGCAGTGAACATGTAGTACACTGATCGATAAACCGCATTTCCTTGATTGGCTTTTTTTGGCAACCCGGTCAGCAACCTGATCAAAGGAACTGGGTTCACCAATCAGCGGTTTAGATTTTACGCTCAGTCCTTCCCCAGAATCTAGCAACCAACGCGGGGCGCGTTTCAATAAACGCTTCCAGTGCACTGCCTGCAGGACCAGCGATATAAAACCCAAAAGCTTCTTAAATATTGAGCTACTGTTCAAGCTGTAGAGGCATTTCCTATTTCCTATGTCTGTTCAGGAGCTATGTAGCCCCAAACCCAGTTCCAGCGGATTAGTGCTGGGCTTCTCTGTGATGCACCTCAAGGGCAAGAGGATGATTCACTCCAGTCAACACAGTGCATGTATTTGCAGGTAGTGGCAGGAAGTATCTGCGAGCTGCACGCACACCCACACACACACACACCGACAAGTAATTACACATGCATATAGCTCCGCAGCAGTTCCATGATAGGACGTTCTCAAGGCTTCAAGGCTATCCAGATGTTGAGCTTGAGCCTGAGGGAGTCCTCCAGTTAGACATCTGCCCAGAAGCGAGACGCACGCGAGGGAGAGATTTAGCCGCCGGTACGTCATCCTGCGATGGACATTGCTGCAGGAAACAAGTTGTCTGAAGTTGGGATTTGCGACACACTGTGCGACTCGGAGTCGAGAGAGAGAGAGCTCACGGTGACCTAGGAAGTCGGCGGCTCAGCTCCGGCCGACTTGATCACGAATGAACAAGGTCGAGTTCGTGAAGCAGAGGACACTGCTACATATACCACTGTTGGAAATGATTACCCGACGAAACGGAGAAGCCTAAAACCCAATCTCGGGCAGACATACTCGGCAAGCCGTACATGAGAGCCGCTCCTGTTCATGGCCCACCAGCCCTCCTTGCCTGGCATTCTTCCGGCTTGGCTTTCGCGATCCAGACTTCCAGTGACTTCCAGAGCTTCTTGGGGTTTGGGAAGCTTGGGAGCCACAAGCGAAGGCTTCGGCCACAGGCCAGGGCACTGGCGGAGCGCATCAGCGAGAGAAAGACGGAGGCTCCCACGGGAAGCTGTGCCAATGCCTGGTGATGGGTGTCTAGGGAGGTGCTGTGCTTCCTGCTTCGGGCCGTCTGGAAGTTGGGAAGACTGTGCTATCCTGGTGCTATGGTGTGCCTACACCCAAACTTTCTAAGTGTCCGCCTCCCCTGAACCAACAAAGTTAAAGCAATAAAAAACGCAAAAACGCTCGACGAGGATCGGTGGGCTGTTTTTGAAGACTTGACGAATTCAAGTGCAGTCCGAACTGGCACAACCCAGGGGCGCTCCCTCCAGACAAGAAACAGCGGCTCGAGGTTCAGACTACAAGCCGGGCCTGTGCGATGGTCAGGACGTTGTGGCGCATGGGCAGCCGAAGCCTGCGACTGCGCCGAATGCTCAGACAGGGATATGGAGACGTGATAGGGCTACAGTTAAGTGACGTGGTTTGCACAATTTGGGGTCATCCTGCTTCCAGCGCGAGATTCAAGCAACATGGACGTAAACAACACCGATGCTTCGCACGGCCTCTCATGAAGGACATCTGAGATTTGCTGAACCCCTGTTCCCTATTCGCGCTTTGGATGCGAAGAAAGCGCAACCATGGCGGTAGCTGTCCAGGCAACCAAGGACCTCGGCGAAGGGCGCTAGATGGTGTAAGTACTGAAATGGCTTGTTTATCAGTGTACTATAGATTTGTTTGCTAAATATTGCAATTCGCGTTGCATGAAACCTGCGTGCTTGTTCTGGGTCCATGCAGCTAGTGCATCTCAAAACAGCGATTCTCAAAGTTTATGGGTGCAGGCAATGCGAAGAGCGAATACTCTCCGAACATCGCACCCCCGGCTGCTGAAAAACATGTGCATAAGAAAGGCTGCTACGGTGCGAAGTGGACAGTCATGGATACCTACAGAACCACCACAGCTCGAATTCTCTTATAGGCATTAGTCAGCACTTGATTCTGCACGGAAGCGGCACAGGGTTTCAAATTCAAAGGACATGCAAGACTACCTTCCTAGCCTTTGTGCCATGTCCTGCGTGAAAACACGCCCAACGTGCACCAACGAAACATATACTGAAGTCTCGACGGCATCAGCAGACGGGGCACAGAACCCCAAAAACGGCGTAGGCTCGACCAAGATTCACAGCCGGCTCCTTTCAAATCGGAGGATGTGCACGACAGGTAGCTGGTTACGGGCATTCGCGACTTGCAGTCCTTTACGAAGTCACCAGAATGCCGAACCACCATGGTTCGCTTCTGGGGTGCCTGGATTAACACAATCTCGGGTTCAGAACGGTTTTTGACCGGACTCCATCAGGGCAACGGCGTAACCTATATGCTGAAAGCGCTGTCTGCAACACTCTTCGCAGTGGTTCGTTCTGCCTGAGACTTAGGAGGTCGAGATCCCACCGACTTGTGCACAACGTGCGGCTCGACTGGTGTTGCAATTGGATCCGGCCTTTTCGGGAAAACCCGCCGAACGCACATACACAAAGGTAAGCATGCCATTCCATCACTGAACACTCTGGATCGCTACATGGCATCCACAACAATGCTTCCCAGCAAAAGCTGCTCCGAACTCACAAAATCCTTACCAGAATAACGTTTTGGACGTCGCAGCAAAGCAGCACGTGGAGCTGGCACGAGATGCTGCGCAACAGGCTGAGGCTGAACGAAGCCAAGGGCCATCTCCTGAGTTTTTTACATCTGGTCAACAGACTGTGGATCATTCAGGAACCAATGCTGCAAAGATGAATTTCGTTTGGACCACTTTCAGGTGGGCACGTAAATTGTCATGTCGCCACTTTGTTGGGGCGCCGGACGTCTGGGATACACGGCACTTGAACTATGACGAAGATTGGTCGGCAAAGCTGTTTATCAATTGAAGCCAGGGAAGACAACGTCTAGCTCCACGGAAGTTGCTGGCGGTAGAGATAATAACACTACTACTACTACTACTACTCATAGTAATACTAAAAGTAAGTATGTGTATATATATATATACACATATACACATGTATACATATATATATATAAGCACATATCTGGGCTAATATATATATATATATATACAATATAGATTAACATACACGTGTTTGTATCGTCACAGCAGTCATAGTACTACTAGCAGCAACCGGAGGACGAGTAGTAGTGGTGGTGGTAGTAGTAGTAGTAGTAGGGGTGGGAGTGGGAGTAGCAGCAGCAGCAGCAGCAGTGACAGTGGTAATCAGTAGTAGTAGTCGTGGTGGTGGTGGTGGTGATAGTTCTATAAGCACTATATTCACAAGTTAGTTCTGCAACAACCAATCTCCGGGCTTTTGATGCCTTTCGCAGAACCATCAAATGCCAGTTTATGCAAAGCTGAAGACAAGAAACTTTAGATCAATGCTCATAAGCATATATACATGCATATATAGGTATTAACATGTATTTGTCGTGTATTGAACTCATGATTTATGTATTCCACCAGGTCTGCAGCCGTCTGAAACTTTGACCTCATCGAGTTGATAACACGTTCGCACGGCTGCGAAGGCTGTCGCACCCTTTGTCTCAGCTGACAGGGTCTCACGCCAGGTCTTGTGATGAGCACTTGTCGTTTTTTGCTGTACAAAAAATTTCCGAAAAGGAAGTTGCAATCAATGGAACCACAAACCCAATCATTGCTTGGCCGAGAGTCAGGCCCCAGAAAGAGCCACGCAGCCAGAAGCAGCCGCATGGCTCCAACACGATCAGGGGTTGGCTTTTCAGTGTTGTTCTACAGAGGCCTTATCAATCGGCATCTGTTCTGCTGTTGCTACATGTGATATGAACTTGCGAAGGTGCACTCCCCTATTCTGGTGTAAAGTCGTAGCGCAGCAAAGCTTTCGTGCGCGGGACCCTGATTCGCAGGTAGGGACAATGCTACTGTTGTGGTCATCGATCATTGCGACATTGACATGAGCTTTGAACCTGGAGCAGCCGTTGAGCAACCTTTTGGTGGATGCGGGACAGCCTTTCCACTGCTGACCTACTCTTGCCTATGTTGCAACATTAAAACTGCCTTGAAGGAGCCAGTGCGCAGATTGCTCCAAATAGGCTCTGTATGCTGCATCCCTCTCGGGGGATGGTGTGTGGAGTCTTGCGTGTGGGAGTTGTTGATACAAGCCTTCAAGTCCTCGCACTGATTGTCGAAACAGCCGGGGATGGGTTGTGGCACTAAAACTTCTGTTTCCAAGCATCCTAATTACAAGTTGGACGCGGTAGCCTTTGCATAAGTTGCACAACAGAATGCATGTTGCGCAATGTGGCCATTGCCCAAGGATCCGGCGTAGGAATCGGTGAAGGCACCGCAGGCGACATGCAAGGCGACACCCTGAAGAGGGGGAGCTCAATGATACTGGGATTCAAACATCTTCCCGGGTCTGCTCTTCCAAAAGCCTGGCAAAATAGATTTGTGGTGCTTCGCTTCACGAGCGCTTAATTGCTTTCAAGCTGGAGGCTGAGTAGAATTCCAACCCGACTTTGGTCGCGACCTATCTTGGGTGACAAGGCACTTCAACTCCTCCTGCAGAAGATGTCTACGACCTCTCTCCGCAGGATTGCAGCAAATACGCCTCGAGGTATGATCGCAGAGGATGTCGCACGCGAATCGTGCTGCACTGCTCAAGCCGAGATCCAAAGCTCTCGTGTTTCCCTGGCAGCGGCTGGGCCTCATCGACCCAGGCATCCAGTACGCCCTGCCAGCTGGGGCAGCAAGGCTCAGGTCTCAAGGCTTCGGGAAGGACCTTGCGGGTACACGCCATGGTATGGCCACGCTAGTGCTTGCCCCAAAGGCAGACAATGTAGCATACGAGTGAGTGTAGCGCAAGCAAGTCGCTGAAATGCACCAGCCTTCCTATTTCGTTCCTCCTGAGCTAAACTCGACGGCAAACAAACATGCCGACGCCACGGCCGATGCGCCGGCATGCTCGTTACCATGGCCACCTTTCAAAGCATGACAAACCCAACAGCTCCTCGGTGTTAGCAGAAGTGCGTAAACAGCTGTAGTAACAAGCTCTACCACCAGAAAGCAGATAATACGAAGCCGGAAGGGCGAGTTCAAATCTCTCAAAGCCAAAGAAGCGTTGAGCTCAGTTCCAGGCTCTTGGTGGTGGCGCATAAACCTGACGCTTGCGGCACCAAAGCTCTGCACTAAACGTGCACTTTAATGAAAGCCGACTTCCTTCGGTTCGGCACTGGTCGGAACTGCTCTCAAGCTGCTTGGAGTTGCAGCTCGCCAGCCAGTCGAAATTGCGCGAATGACTCTAACAGCAGACATGCGAACACAAGACGAGTCAACATTGCGAGAGGTGGGGTACTGTTTCGGTGAAGACCCACAACCGTTGAAAGAACCAGAGCTTCCACAGTCAACGTCCAAACCTCTCTACTGCTTCCCCGAAGCCTGGCTGGTCTCGGCGGGTGCCGCCTGAAACTCGAGGACCCCGGTCCTGGTCTGCACAGCGGTCTGTTGAGGGCAACTTGCACGAAGGAATGGCCAACCTCGAAGTACGGAAAGCAACAGATTCCTGCAAGTTGCCTGGAAAAGTCATCTAACACAAACCTCCAACTGAACATTAGACAATTCCGAGGGGCAGCATCGGTGGCCTCAGTCCAGAAGGACGGCCGACAGGATTCACGGAGACCTGATCCAACCCGGCTGCTTGAGCGTTCCCGCTCCCGGTACTGGTTCCTCCTCCTCCTCCCTACTACTACTACTACTGCTGCTGCTACTACTACTACTACTAGCCACCCCCCCTACCCACTACCTCTTTTACATATTCTTCTAAGACACATCGGTTTTACTCGGTATTAACAGCACTTTCGTCATGTAGGAACATCTTATGAAGCCTCAAACTTCACCTGCGAGTTTTCAAACTCCAGCATCCGATTCTGGACTTGCTTTATTTTGTGGGGGGGATGGGGGGGTGTGCGGGAAGAATGATGACGACATTGTTACGCCGACACCCCGAACAACATCTCCGGAAGAGCCATTTTACTCGGTATTTACAGTACTTTCGTGACGTCAGCCATCTTATANGGAAGAATGATGACGACATTGTTACGCCGACACCCCGAACAACATCTCCGGAAGAGCCATTTTACTCGGTATTTACAGTACTTTCGTGACGTCAGCCATCTTATATAGTTGCCAAGCTTGCCTCTGGACTCTGCTACGTTGTCTTTTTGCCTTTGCGAGGCTTTCCGCGAAAACTCGAAATTGGTTGGGGGAAAGCTTTTTTTTTTTTTACTCGGTCTTTAATTTACAGTACTCCACCTGGTGCGTTAACCCATCGTCATCATCATCTTCAACAACGAACATCATCACAACTTGAACACCCTACCAACTACCCCTTTTACATACTCTTGTAACACACATCCGTTTT